>JAODAL010038183.1:0-39509 GCA_025379985.1 Phyllomedusa bahiana
TGGAAACCAGCATTTCATAATGCCTTCATTGTGTTACATATTTTGTCTTTTCTATTTTCTTCCCCAAAATGCAGCATGCTGTTTATTCCATGTATTAATGATATGGTTTTTTTTTATATTCCCAACGCTGTATAGATTTTCATCTTCATATTTTTCCTGCCCCCATAAATAACATTTTATTTTTTGAATTGGGGGGGGGAAAACCAAAAAAACGAGGAAAAAACCCCCCCCAAACGGGGGGGGGAATCATACAAACCCCTCGTACTGTTCTATTGGGGGGGATTTTGAAAAAAAGGGGCCGCAGCCCCGCAAGGCAAAAATCCCTAACCACAAAACCGCAAAAATACAAAACTCCTTTTTTGAAATGAAAAAAAAAATGATACAATTAAAAGAAAAAAAAAACTATAAGATCACCTTCATGTGCACTTTTTACCTAACTTAAAAAATTGTTTCGTGCAATTTTTTTGGCTAGAGATTTTGGTGACATTTTTTATTCAGTGTTGTTTTTTTTATGTGTTTAAGTTCTATAAATAAATTATACAGAAAAGTCAAAAAACATCTTCCCTTGATCTTTCCCGCCTAAGCGTTAACCGACTGAAAAGGGTGCGCCGAACACATACCTGCCCGGAAAAAACCCTGATAAAAGGGAATATCCCAATTAAACCCGAAACAAACGGGCAAGGAGGTCAGAAAGCCGGTCAAGTCTGGAGGAGAATGCAGTACTAGAACAGAAGCATAGAAAACCAGGGTGGGCTGGGGGCAGGGGGGGGGCAATTAAATTTTCCCAGGGGCCGCATGAAAGTGCGAGGATTTGGGGGGCCGGGGACTAAAAAAAACTAGGATGAACGGGAAAAAATTTTCGTTTTTGGGGGATTATCTTTGGGGGAAACTTACGGGGGGGTTGTTCTTATACCCTATAATATATGGTACACAGAAGGAAGTTTTCGTTCTCCTCAGTAAGGTAGATATTAGATGTATGTCCCTCAGTTGGCAGGTTAAACGTCCCTCAGAGGTTAAGATATGGCCCCGCAGGGGTATTAGTTACAGTCCCCACAGGAGGTATTAGATGGGTCCCAGCTCCCCTAGGCAGGTATATAGATAGGAAAGCCCCCCTCAGCAAATATAGTAGGTACGCCCCCCTCAGGCGGTATAAGATGGGTTACGCCCCCCTTGGCAGGGATTAATAGGTACAGTCCCCTCAGGAGGTATCTAGATGGACAGCTCCCCTCAGGCAATTTTAGATAGGTACAGCCCCCCTCAGGCAGGTTTCAGTTAGTTAGGGCCCATACGGGGTTGGATATAGTTAAAGCTTACTCAGGCGGTAATAGTTAGGGCTTCCCACAGGCAGGTATATATTTTGGGTGTGTCCCCAGGCAGGTATAAGTGTTAGGTGTGTCCCCCGGGAGGTTTTAATAGTTAGGTTTTCCCCCAGGCAGGGTATTCGTTAGGGTGCCCCCCAGGCGGGTATAGAGAAGCCAGGTGTGCCCCCCGGCAGATATATTTTTGGGTTGTCCCCAGGCGGGGTTAGAGATACCCCGGGTGCCCCCGGCAGATATAAGTGAGGTGTTCCCCGGGAGATATGGGAAGATTCCAGGTTTGTCCCAGGCAGGTATTTTGTTGGGTGCCCCCAGGGGGGGTAAGAGATACCCGGTGTGTCCCCCGGCGATATAATGAGGGTGTGTCCCCAGGAGTATAGAGAAGGCCGGTGGTCCCCGGGGCGGGTATATAGTTAGGTGGTCCCCAAGAGGTATAGAGATAGTAGGTTTTGCCCCCCGGGCAGGTTATGTTAGGTGTGCCCCCGGCGGTATAGGGGTTTTGGTTTGTCCCCAGGCAGGTAATAGAAATTAGGTATGTCCCCAGGCGGGTATATGTTAGGTGTTCCCCAGGCGGGTATTAGTTCTGGGGGTTTTGTCCCGGGATATATAGTGGGTGTGTCCCTAGGCAGGTAAATAGAAGTGGGGTTTGGGTCCCCAGGGGGTTACAGTAGTGGGTGTGTCTCCCAGGAGGTTTAAGATGTGAGGTTGTCCCCAGGCGGTTATGATGTTAGGTGTGCCCGGAGGTATTATTAGGTGGTTCCGGCAGGTTATGTTGGTGTTTCCCCAAACGTACGAGATGCTGGGTGTGTCCCGGCGGGAAATTTAGTTAGGTGTGTCCCCAGTCTTTTAAATAGTTATAGGTGTGCCCCCCGGAAAAAAATTAAAGTGAGGTGTGTCCCTTGGGGTATATAGATAGTGAGGGTTGCCCCCAGGCGGGTATACAATAGCTAGGTGTGTCCCCCGGCAGGTATATAGAAGGAGGTGTGCCCCCCGGAGGTTTAAAAATAATGTTAGTGGCCCCCGGGAGGTATATGTTAGGTGTTTCCCAGGAGGTATATAGTTAGGTGTTTCCGGGTAGGATAGAGATAGAGGTGTGCCCCGGGCCCGGGGAAAATTTAGTCAGGGTGTCCCCAGGCAGATTAGAGATGGGGCTTCCCACGGGCGTTTATTTTTAGGGCCAAAATTAAAAAAACAAACACTAATATCACCTTGGTTACGACTCCCGGCCGGGCGCTCATTTTCATCGGGAGCTTCCCGGGCTGGTGGGCGTGATGACGTCTTTGGCCGCCGGCCCCGAGCCCGCCCCTCCGTCCTCCTGGGCCCCGCAAGAGTTATTACTCTTTTTGGGTGCCGAGGGAGGCGCGGGCGGGTGAGGGAGTTCACCGTCGTGCTAATTCACCGCAATGTGTGCTGAGGGGCCCGTGGGGCCTCTCAGAATACCGGCCGCGGCGGGCCGTCAGCGCTACTTTTAGCGCCCCTGGCATGTACGCCGGGGGCCCGATCCGCGGGCGGGGGGCCGGATGCGGGGGGGGCCGTACTTTGCCCAGGTTGGGTAGGGGGGTTTGGGGGCCCCCAGGGGGGTTGATCTTTGGGGGCCCCCCTATGAATGAAAATATTTCCGGCCTCTCGGAAAAAAGCCCCCATTTACACATAATCAGTGTGCAAAACAGAATGTATTGTGTAGTATTTCCTTTTTCTTCTATCCACATATCTGTCAGTTAAAATCATAGACAAGGGTAAGTAGCTCCCCCATATCCCCCCCCCACCGGCCCCACTACAAATTCCCCTCCCTTTTTTCCCCTTGGTCACGCACCTCACACCTTCTAAAAATCACACCAGCAAGAAAATAAAGTGTAACCCTTTACAGGGCAGGTGGGCCTCACCTTACATCAGGGGAAACATTTTACACTGCCCTTTCTAATGCGATAAATTCAACCCTGTATATAGAGACCATGGGTCCGATACCAGTCGGTATAACTACAACACCACAATAAAGAGCCACATAGAGGTCAGACACCAGTCAATAAAACCTGCAACACCACTATTAGGCCCACATAGAGGTAACACCAACAGGTATAACCTACAACACCACCAATAGAGCTCATAGAGATCGCACCCCAGGTTAACCCACAACACCACCATATAGAGACCACATAGAGGTCAGACCCAGCTCGGTATAAAACCCACAACACCTCCTATAGAGAACATAGAGGTCAGACACCAGCTAGGTAAAACCTAAACAGCCATATGCGACCAAAGGGTTAGACACCAGTGGTATAAACCCACAAACTGCCCTATAGGACCCCAAAGAGGTCAGACACCGCTCGGAATAACCTACAACACCCCCATTTAGACCCCATAGGGTCAGACACCAGTCATGAATAACCTAAACCAAAACCTATAAGGGCCACAAGAGGTCGACACAGTAGGGTTTCCCCACAACACCGCCATATAGAGAATACATAGTGGTCACCCAGCTCAGGTTAACCTACAAACCACCTTTGAGACACATAGAGGTAAAACGCACTCAGGTAAAAACCCAAACACCACAATATAAAAACCACATAGAGGTCAACACCACTCAGGATAACCCCGCACCCAAATATAGAGACCCCATATGATCAGACCCAGCTAGGTACAACCTAAACCCGCCTATAGAGACCACATGGGATCAGGGGCACCCAGTCGGTATAACTGCAACACTGCCATTGGAGACCCAAGAGGTCAGACCCTGCCAGGTATAACCTAAACACCCCCAAAAAAGGGCCACATAGAGGTCAGACCCGCTAGGTATAAACCTACAACACCGCCATTAGGCCACATGGATCAACACCAGTCAGGTAAACCCCCAACATGAAAAATGGAGACCCCAAAAAGAGGTCAACACCTGCTCTATAAAACCCCTAAAAAAACACCATATGAGATAATAAGGTCAGCACCACTCAGGTATAAATAAAAAAACCAACATATAGAGACCACAAAAAAAAAAATCGGGACACCAACTCAGGTTTTTAAAACCTACAACACTGCATTTAAAGGACCCAATAAAAAAGGGGCAGACACCCGGCTAGGTTATAACCTACAACACCACCAATAGGACCAAAATATAGGCAGACACCCGTCAGATCCCATCATTTACAAAATAAAAAAAAAACCCCTGAAATCAGGGGCTCACCGGGATGTCTGATGAGTCTTCTCTTCTTTATGAGCGTTCTTATTCCTTTTTTCTGCATCCGTTCCCCAACCCCCCATGAGATTGTCTGGCCACCAATATCCTGCGAAATCACACAAATTCTTGAATCCTCAATTTTTTAACTTTCCCTTTTCCTATTTCCCTCTGTACAAACTAAGGGGGGGGAGGCGGGTAAAAAGCCTAACTTAAGGCCCAGAACCTAAGGGGTTGGAGGGTGGGGAGAGGGCCCCCGGTAACTAGATGGCCTTTTAGGGAGCTAACCCCCGCTGGATAAGTTGTAGGCCCCCAGGGAGGCTGGTGGGTACCCAGCCCCAAGGGGGGGAGGTAAATAGCCCCCCTTTAGATAAGCAGGCCCCCTTTGGGAATTGATAGGCAAAAGTTAGGTTGGTGGACCCCATAGTTAGGCTAGGAGGTGTTGGGGTCCCAATAGTTGGCTGAAAGGGGGTGTTTTCCCCCGTTAGGTAGCTGAGGTGTTAGGGTCCCCTTTATAAGGCTGCAAGAGTTAGGGACCCCCTTTAGGTAGATACTGCAGTTAGGGGGCCCCCTTAGGTGTATACAGGCAGTTAGGGTTCCTTTAGGTAGTATCAGTTAGGGGCTGCTTTAGGTGTTACAACAGTTTGGGTCTCCTTTAGGGACTATACGTTGGGGGGGTCCCTTTAGGGAGTTAAGTAGTTAGAGTCTCCTTTTTTGGGAGTATAAAGTAGTTTGGGGCCTTTTAGGTAGTATACAGGGGAGTTAGGGGGCCTCTTTAGGTATTTCAGGAATCTGGCCCCCCCCCCCTTTAGTACTGTGTGGGAGCCGAGCCCCCCTTGTATTTAGTAGCCAAAAACCCCTTTAGTAGCCGGGCCCCCTTTAGAATAGCCCGGCCCCCTGTATTGTCCCGGGCCCCTTTGTAGAGAGGGCCCCCCCCGTAGGTAGCCCGGGCCCCTTTAGGAGCCCCGGGCCCCCCTTTTAGTCAGGGCCCCCCCTTTTTAGGAGGGCCCCCCTATAGGGAGCCCGGGCCCCCCAAGTAGGTAGCCCGGGCCCCCTTGAGTCAGGGCCCCCTATAGGAACCAGGGGCCCCCCTTTTTAAACCCGGGCCCCCTTTTTAGGTAGTCAGGGCCCCCCGTAGGTAGCCAGGGCCCCCCCATAGGTAGCCAGGGCCCCTTTGTTCAGGGGCCCCCCTTGTAGTCAGGGCCCCTTTTTATCGGGGCCCCCCTTAGGTGCCGGGCCCCCATGTAGGTAGCCGGGCCCCCCTGTAGGTAGCAGGGCCCCTTTGTAGGGGGCCCCTAGAAGGTAGCCAGGGCCCCCCCTGTAGGTACTGGGCCCCCCCCTTTTAATAGCCAGGGCCTCCCCTAGGTTTTCCCCGGGCCCCTTTTTTATCAGGGCCCCTATAGGTAGCCAGGGTCCCCCAATGTAGGGGGCCGTGCCCCCTTGTAGCAGGGCCCCCCATAGGTAGCCAGTGCCCCCCTTGTAGTCCCGGCCCCCTTTGTAAGGGCCCCTGTAGGTAGCCCGGGCCCCCCCGAGGTACCAGGGCCCCCCTTGTGTCAGGGCCCCCACTATTTGGGGCCAGGGCCCCCTTAGGTGCCAGGGCCCCCCCATGTAGTAGCCAGGGCCCCCCTGTAGTCAGGGCCCCCCTATGGTAGCCAGGGCCCCCCTTGTAGCCCGGGCCCCCCCTTTTGGTATAGGGCCCCCATAGGAAACCAGGGGCCCCCTTTGAAGCCCGGGCCCCCCCATAGGTAGCCCGGGCCCCCCCATAGGTATCCAGGACTCCCTTGAGCCAGGGCCCCTTAGGTAGCCGGGCCCCCCCCTTTTAGCCAGGGGCCCCCCCGGAGGTGTTTTAAAAAAACCAAAAAAAAAAAACAAACAAACCCCTTCCCGGCCCGGTCCCGCTCCCGCCCGCTCCGATCTCCCCCCGGCTTCTCGCCCCGCATAGGGGGCGCGGGAAGTGACGTCACCCCGCCGCCCCTCAGCGTAGGGGGGCCCCCCCGGGGCCGGCAGGTTAAGGCCTGTGCCTTAGGCCTGCCAGAGGATCAGCGAAGCGCAGGCAAATGGCGCTGTGCTCTGCTGACACCGCGCAGCCCCCCGGACGGGGGGCATTATTTCCCCACTCCCCGGCCCGGCTCTGAGCGCCCGGGGTGCAGGTCCCGGGCTTAATGACCGGAGGCGCGGCCGGGCCCCGGGGACGCTGGGACGCCCCCGGGGCCCACGCAGCTCGGAGGGGGCCCCCCGGGGGTTCACCGATCCCCCCCCGGGCCCAGTCCCGGGCCCAAAAAACCCCGCATAATAAGTAAAACCCCCGGAAAAAACAATGTCAAACCCAAAGAGTAAAACAAGCCAGGGCATAGGGGGTTTAAACAAGGGCCGAAAAGAACACAGAAAAAGATTTAAATACCCTGCCCCAGCCAGGGTTTGGGCACAGACACTTCCTTTTTAAGTCCATGATAACCCCAGTAGACTAAAAAATGACCTGACCTTTTTAAAGGTGCAGTAGCACACTGCTGACAGAAACATTGGAAAATGCCACACTGTGGCACATACCCTAATAATACTACAAAAAGTCAAAATTAAAAAGGCTATTTATGTAGACTTTAAGCAAATTTTTTTCCCTTTTCATTTGGGGGTGACTCATTTGTTACAAGAGGGTTTTGAATTGAAGGGGTGTGTGTTGATTTATTTTGATGGTACATCAGATTTACACTGTTTTACAAGCTGTACACTGACTACTTTACGTTATATCAAAGTGTCATATCTTTAGTGCTGTCCCATGAAAAGATATAATACAATTTTCAAAAATGTGAGAGATGCACTCAGTGTCGGACTGGAATGCCTAGGGCCCACGAGGGAGGCTCACTGTGCCTGCCTGTCTCTGCCACCTGAATGCTGCCCACACTCAGTCTCTCTTCAACTTATACCTACTGGTGTGATGAATTCATAACACTAACCTGGGGAGCTGAGGCTTCTGAGTCTCCCTCACCTAATTTCAACAGGACACCAGGTGGTAAATATAAAAGGTCTAAAGATATATGCCCCCTCCCCAAATCATACATTTTTTTATAAATAAAAATATATAATAAGCTAGAATACAAGGTACTGAGTATAAAACCACTAAATAATGGTCATACAGTTATCAAATAACATTGCTGCACATAACTAGAATCCCAAGACCAATATTAATTATAATTCCACTAAGACCGAATACCGCCACATAATCACCATATCTCACCACCACATAGTGACTGTATAATACCAAAACATCATGACCACATATCACCATCACATAGTGACTGAGTAATACCACAACACCATGTCCTCATATCATTACCACATAGTTACTGAATAATATCACCACACCATGACTACATCTAACTGCCACATATTGACTGAAAAATATCTCCACATTTCATCATCACATAGTTATTGAATAATACCATCACCTCATTACTGGAGTGATACCACTGTATATAGGCTCTGCAGACTATATATTACCTCAATACAGTGACCAAATAGTGGTAGTTACCAGTGTACTCAGCCACTGCAGAGTGTATATTACCTCCATAAAGTGACAATTTAGTGGTAGATACCTGTGTACACAACCACTGCAGTCTGTATATTACCACCATATAGTGTCCATATAGTGGAAGTTACCAATGTAAACAGGCTCTGCAGACATATAAGTGATTACGGTACAGTTACATTTAGTGACTCACAGGTGACTTTTTCTCTGATGAGTCGTTCACATCCCTTTTCTTCTCCATTTGGGCCAGACCGCCATAATGACTTCTCTCGGCCACCACTCGTCCGTGCAGATTTGGACACAAATATCCTAAAATCCTCACTTTTCCAACATCTCTTTACCTTTTCCCAACTCTGTACAAATTTTCCATGGGTGGGAGAGCAGGTTCAGGCCATAGCTTAGAAACATTGTATCCTAGAGAAGTGGGGAAGAAAAGAGGACTGTTCCCCTCAGAATCATATTATATGGTCCAAACTCCTTCCCCTGCCCTCATGAGGTCAGGTGGAGCTTAGCACTGTCACACTTTTAGTAGTGTTTCTGGTTATTCTACAGATTTCACTGTTGGGCTATGATGGATTTATTAGACTACATCAGACTAGCGTTTGATCCATTTTTTATGGTCAAGGTAAGGGTTTCAAGTAGATAAGTAACTGGGCATGGACCTAGATAGGTAGGTAGACCCCAGGTAGGTAGATAGGCCCCAAGCAGGTTGGAAGGTAGGTCCAAGGTAGGTAGGCTGGTAGACCCTAGGTAGGTAGGCCCCAAGGTAAGTAGGTTGGTAGGCCACAGGTAGGTTGGCAGCAGTTAGGCCCAAGGTAAGTAGGAAGTAGATAGGCCCCAGGTAGGTAGGCAGCAGGTAGGCCCCATGTAGGTAGGTAGTAGATAGGCACCAGGTAGATAGGCAGCAGTTAGGCCCCAGGTAGGTAGGTACATTGACCATAGGTAGACAGTAGTTATGCCCCATGTAGGTAAGTAGATAGGCCCCAGGGAGGTAGGTGTCCCCTAGGTAGGTATGTTGCCCTTAGGTAGGTAGGTTACCCTTAGGAAGGTAGGTTGCCCCTAGGTAGGTAGGTAGGTAGGTAGACTGCCCCTAGGTAGATAGATTGTATTTAGTTAGGTAGGTTGCCCCTAGGTAGTTAGGTAGATTGGGCGTAGGTAGGCAGATTGCCCCTAGGTAGGTAGGTTGCCGCTAGGTAGATAGGTATATTGACCATAGTTAGCTATGCAGTAGATAAGTCCCAGGTAGGTAGGGCCCCATTAGATGAACAAAAATTAAAAATAAACTCACCTCTTTCCATTCTTTCAATGAAGCCCAGCGCAGGCAGTACGATGATATGACGTCATCGCTCCACTTGTGTGATTACGCAGGCCGACCCCTAGTACATTTAAGGCCTAGGGCCTTAAACTTACTAAGCAGAATAGTGGAGTAGGGCGCCAGTGGTGTTCTTCTCCGCTAAAGGCCCTCACAGACATGCCTCTGCACACTCAGGACAGAGGGCGTGATGTGCCAGGCGGGCCCCAGATCCAACGCATAAACTATCGTGGGGCCCGCCTGGCACATCATGCCTAAGAATGCCCAGTCCACTGGTGGGCAAGTCCAAAAGAGGGTGTACTCACTTTTGTGA
The DNA here is from genome assembly GCA_025379985.1 of Phyllomedusa bahiana. Lineage (NCBI taxonomy): Eukaryota > Metazoa > Chordata > Amphibia > Anura > Hylidae > Phyllomedusa > Phyllomedusa bahiana. The sequence goes on from JAODAL010038183.1 coordinate 9,631, forward strand.
GATACTGTCTAAGGTACACATCTGATAAAACATGTGCCATATTTACAAACCTTATCTAGTGGCAAAACAACTCAATTCGTAAATGTTCCTGTCTATATCCTACATTATTATTATAATTATTATTATTATTTAATATTTATTTTTGAGCCCCATTAATTCCAGGGCACTGTACAATCAAAGGGGTTTTAATACATTACATAACCAGTATACAATATCAGCACACAATAACAAACTGATACAAAAAAACTCTGCTTGTTACAACCGACAATGAATGAGGAAGGAGGCAGAAGGTGAGGAACAGACGTGTGTGTATAATGGTGTAGTGGCAGCAGGGTTATTGTAAATTACAGGCTATACTGAAGACATGGGTTTTCATCTACACAATTTTCTATATATTTTAATATTACATGTGCTGCTAATGTGTGTTTTAACCTCTTCATTGTTGACTGTGTCACAGATTTTTTCTCTCTAAGTACTGTATATTATTTTACATGTAGGAAGTGTGACATCTTTTTGTTGGTTATTATGAAAAATAACTGCCTTGCCATTGTTATTGCTGAGAAAACATTATAACGCTACAGCTGGCAGCCTCTTATTTTTTTCTTAGCATTTAATAATAGAATTAATTGCTGAGCAGGAAGCCTACAACCCTTTCTTTTTCCTACAATGCCCTCAGCTATCATTATGAATAGATAATAAAATCCATGGCAATTATATTTCAGCCTGTTTGGAAGAAATACATTTGTGCCACTGGAAATCATACATTTTATTGGAAGATAGAATTTAGTATTCAGTGTGATTTCATTCAAAGTTTTATACTGAATTATTGGATATAATTTTGTTGGGGTGATAAACCAAAACAGTCTATAGAGAATTATGTACAGTCAGAAGATGTAGACATTGCAACGGATTATTTGGAGGCTCTCATGGCAAAGCTACAGTACTAAGGCCTAGATTTGAAAATTAAAAGGCATCTCCACTTATTGAATGTTTACATTGGCCTCATTTATGAAAACTAACACGAAGATTGACTTTGTTGCCCATTGCAACCAATCAGAGCTCATAGCAGTTCAGTTTCATTTTACCAGAGCAGTATATGAGATAAACGCTGATTGGTTGTTATGGGCAACAAAGTTGGTCTTATTGTTAGACAGTTTTCATAAATGAGACCTATTGTGTAAACTTGCTGCCTACAGGCCCAGACTTTGCAGATACCATGTTACTCATGCTAACATAACAGCACATTTTAGGGATTTGTCATACTGTCAGTTTGGGTCATTAAAGACGTTCTCTCCCCATGCTGTTTCACAGACATTTTCAGACTCACACTTCCTGGACAGGCTGTGGGTGGTTCTACAGCAGTGATTGGCATATCAGCTCTGCTGTTCCTAGCTCATCCTGTTACAGTGACATGAGTACAGGAGGTTTATAATCTGTAGTCCACAAAGCTACAGAGCTCTAAGGATATGTTCACACAGCTTATTGTAGTCGTATAGCGGAGTGTACTTTGTGTACGCTTGCTACTTTAGAAGTATGTGCTGGCCAGAGGGTACTTCTAAAGGGTTCTGTGCTAGCCCCCATTCACTTTATTTTTCCCCAGTACATAAGCGTCAGGAAGAAGTGACACGTCACTTTTTTTGCCGGGCGCACAATATGAGTCGGGGAATATACGTAGTATGCTGCATACTGCACTTAGTGAGGGCTATGATCTTACCGTAATTGTGGGCTGTACTTCTGGCCTATTGCAGCACAATTATGCCCCAAAGTACGGCCCGCAATTACACCATGTGAACATACCTTTAGAGTTAAAACTTGTTATTCATTTAAGTAAACAAGCTCCTGCGCTAGAGATACCACCCAGCATGGAGTGATTCATAATGGATGGGTGGCAGCTTGGCGCAATGAAAGAGGAGAGAGAACAGAGAGGGGTGGTCAGTGACCTAGAGAAACTTGTGTACCCAAGCAATAGATAAAATCTACTCTATTTCCTAAACAAGGCAACATCAAAACAGCAATGTACTTGGTAATAACCTTTATTTACCTTTTTCTACATGTTAAAAGCTAATCATTGTGATGAGAAAACCCCCTGTAATAGGGGAACAAAATTCTTACTTAATGCATACGAGATTGACATCTCGGAATATTTTAAGAGAGTAAAAGTGACATCCATACCTCCCAACTTTTAGAGATTGCAAAGAGGGACATGTCAGACCATGCCTCTAACCACGCCCAAACATGACATCACACCAAGACACGCCTCTAACCACGCCCATACACATACATGCCAACTTTTTAGATAGCCAAAAAGGGACACATTTTTAGGATTGCATTGTATCCAATAATGAAATATTAAGTAAATTGTTATGTAATATACAGCTAGGATTCACTCAGATACTTTTTAAAGCAAGGTAGTTGGTTTATTGATGCAAATCTGTTTCCTAAATGAAAAGAGGGACAGAGGGACCTGGGTTAAAAATAGTGACTGTCCCTCCAACATAGGGACACTTGGGAGGTATGGACATCCCATAACTGATCCACAAGATAGATGGTATTTGTCTTAACACTGGGAAACCCTGAGGCTTCCTCACTCCAACCAGTCAGGAATTGTTTAAATGGAGAAGCAGTCCAGCACGCACTCTGCCACTTGCCTTCAAATACTATGGGATTAACAATAATAGGTGAGCAGTTTTGTGACCTCCAGTGATCAGGCATTTATGATCTATCCTGTTCCAGCACACCACAAGTGACATCAGTACCTCTTCATTAACAGTTCCAATGTAGAAGAACTAGCTCTTTAGGGCAAAAAAGGTCTGCATTTGGTATATTACAGCTGGTTCCATGCACTGTCGGCAATGACCGGAGCTTGCAGCTAAAGGAAAGAGGCTAACTCTGTCTCCAACAGAACCCCTGTGACCTGATTGCATGGTAATGATGGCTTCCATGTCAATTCAGAAGCCTAACAAAGGCTTCTGAGTTGCCTGTGACGTCACCACGCCCGACTGCGATAAAACACATTTAGTATCGCCGAGTGCGTAACAACCTAGCCTATAAATCTGTTATGTTATTTAACCCGCATGATGAATGCCGTAAAAAAAGAACTGCAATTGTATCTGCTGCACATGAAATTAATTAAAAAGTAATAAAAAAGTTATAAAAAACCACAGTGATACCAGTGAAAACATCAGCTCATCCTGAAAAAGTCCTACACAGCTTCATATACGGAAAAAAAAGTTTGGCTAACAGAAGAAAACAATGCATAAATATTGTTTCACTCAATAAAACCCTTTTAAAAAAAAAAGTATTACATCATAAAAAACTATATAAATTGGTTATTGCTGTAATAAGATTGCCCAAAGCAGTAAAACTAACATGTAATTTATACTGCATGATGACCGCTTGAAAAGATCAAAGCAAGAAACACTGCTAGAATTACTGTATTTTCTTCTATTAATCCTGCTTCCGATTAAATAGTCATTTTTCTCTCAAAATGGTATCAATGAAAACATAACCTCATCCAGCAAAAAACAAGCCCTTACACAGCTGCGAACCCAGAAAAATAAAAAATGCATATGCAATGCAAAAACATTGAATAAAAGTGTGTTTATTGTGTAAAAGCAGTAAAATATAAAAAATATATAAAGTTAGTACCGCTGTAATCGTATTGACCTACTCAGTAGAATTAACATATCATTTATATCACAAGGTGACCTGTGTTAAAAGTAAAAATAAAAAACACTACCAGGATTGCTGTATTTTGTTCATCCCACCTCACAAAATCCTTGATAAAAAGTGATCAAAGTGTCATATGTACCCCATAATGATACCACTAAAAAAACAGCAACTCATCCTAAAAAAAACAAACCCTTAATCGGCTCCATATACAGAAAATAAAAAAAGTTATGGTTGTCAGAATATTATGATGTAAAAACGCAGTTTTTGACAAACACATTTCTATTATATAACAACAGTAAAACAAAAAAAAACCTCTAAAATTGATATTGTTGTAATTGCACTGACCCACATAGTAAATTTATCATGTCCTAAATGCTGTTTTTTTAAATATAGTTATTTATGGGAGCATCTAATATACATGCCCCTTAAAACTGTGTCAGAATTGGACTGATCCCTAAAAAATGTTGCAAACTTTCTTGAGAATGTGAAAAATTGCTACTAAATTTACTAAAAACTTACTAAATGTGTAAGCTCTTACGAGCAGGGTCCTCACAACTTGTGTCTGATCTGTAAGTAGCTTTTTATTGTGTGTTTATTGTCTTTTTTATCTGTACCCAGGGCCGTTCATAGGTATGGGCAAAGCGGACGATCGCCCAGGGCAGAGCGGCCGCCTACCTCACCCACCCGTCGATCTCTCTGACTGCACGGCCCGTTTTGCAACAGCTGCGCAGAGTCCGAGACAGCAACTGCACTCTAGCTGTGCAGCTGCTCAAACAGGGAGAAGGTAGGACAGATCATTACCAATCTGCCTTCTCCCTTGTACGGTATGTACAGCGCTCATTGAGTGCTGTACATACACATCAACATTGCAGGTGGCGTGATGAACAGCCTTCACCACGCCCCCTGAGACGCTGGATCTCCTAGATTGGCAACATTTGTCAGCCCAGGAGATCTCCAGAGCTGTGTGGCAGCGTAAGCTGCATGATGAGGTGATGAGGTGGCGGTGCACCGAACATGGAGAGGTGAGTACTTTTTTAAAATTTTATTTTCATTAGCTACAGGGGGCAATATTACCTGGCTACAAGAGGCAATAACCTGGCTAAAGGGGGCTACTACCTGGCTACAGGGGGCTATTACCTGGGTAATTGGGCAACTACCTGGCTGCAGGGGGCTACTAGCTGGATACAAGGGGCAATTACCTGGCTACAGGGGGTAACTACCTGGCTACACTGGGAGACTACCTGGCTACAGAAGGATACTATCTGGCTTGGGGCCATCAACCTGGCTACAGGGGACTACTACCTGGCAACACAATAGAGGATAATGTTTTATTACAAAGGGATCTGGATATGTTGGAGGCCTGGGCAGAGAAGTGGCAGATAAGGTTTAACACAGATAAATGCAAGGTTATGCACATGGGGAGGAAAAATCCATTACATGACTACATGTTAAATGGAAAAAGGCTGGGTAATAGTGACATGGAGAAGGACTTGGGAATCCTGGTGGACAGTAAACTTAATTGTAGCAACCAGTGTCAGACAGCAGCTGCCAGGGCAAACAGAATTATGGGGTGTATTAAAAGGGGCATAGATGCACAAGACGAGAACATCATTCTCCCATTATACAAGTCACTGGTTAGACCACACATGGAATATTGTGTACAATTTTGGGCACCAGTGCACAGGAAAGACATTGTAGAGCTTGAACAAGTACAAAGGCGGGCAACAAAAATAATAAAAGGACTGGTTGGACTACAATACCCAGAAAGATTAGCAAGGTTAAGGTTATTTAGTTTAGATAAAAGACAAGGGAAATAATAAATATGTTTAAATATATCAAAGGTCAATATAGAGATATCTCTCAAGATATAATTATACCCAGGATTGTATTTAGAACAAGGGGGCATCCTCTATGTCTTGAGGAAAGAAGATTTCTACATAAAATTAGAAGGGATTCTTTACTGTAAGAGCAGTGGAACTCTCTGCTAGAGGAATTTGCCATGGTGAATTCAATAAAAGAGTTCAAAAAGAGTCTGGATATTATATGGAAGTAATAGTGACTAGGATTTTGGAGAATGGTCATTGATCCAGGGATTTATTCTAATTGCCCGATCTGAGTCAGAAAGGATTTATTTCCTTAAAATGAGGACAACTTACTTCTACTTCATGGGGATATTTGCTTTCCTCTGGATTAACAGTATAGCACAATAGACTGAACTGTATAAACATATGTCTTTTTTTGGCCTTACAAACTATGTAACTATGTATGGACCAAAACGTTCAATTAACTTAAAACACAATGGGCGACATGTCCCATTAGGGCTGTGCCATTTTTTTGGTGTATTTTGCGCCAAAAACTGTTGACGCCCTATTCTCTATAAAAATGAACTGTTGTACACCAAAACTCATTATACGCCAGGCACGACACATTTGAATGCGCCTAAAGTAGGCGCATCAAACATGCTAGTAATGATATGCTATGTGCCTACGTTTTGCTATGCACCTAGCATCAATTAAACTATGCAAGGTATGCCAGATGCCAGATTTTTGACAGGTTCATTCATTCAGGCGCACTATACACTCATTTAATGCACCTTAAAACTGGCGTGGCAGCGCCTCTTTTCTGATACATCGCTCACTGTGTCATGAAAGCAGTCTCGGAATCACATGGATAGGCAAAAGTATCAAAAAGTTATTCTTACAAAAAGTGTCACATCTCAGATTTTAAAAATAGGGCTCTTTCAGAGGTCAAAACTGGCTGCAGCAGTAAGGGGTTACGTGCACTCGGCAAAAGCTAGAAAGTGATAGGAAGTATCATTCTATTGGCAGGGCTCACTGACAAAAGTAAAATGACAATCCTTCAAATTTTAATAGGTAGTGCGCTGGATAATTAAACTATAGCTAATTCTCTGACCATACGGTAGATTCCCTTTAAAAACTTAGCTAAATGAGTTTTACAGTTTGTAAATCCTTAGACTGAAAACTGCTTACATCTTATCTTAGTGGTATTCCATTGCATTTCCATTATACAACTTTTAATGTAAAAATTCTTGCGCTTAAGAAGTATCTTTTCCATTCTATCCTTAAACTGAATGTGTCTATTTTGTAGAGGATATTTCTTTTCCTACTGATTAGGCAGATTGTCATTTGTGCAGATGGAAAATGCTTATTATGCTGATAGTGTTCTGCATTGTTAACAAAGATTATTAGACAGAATTGTTAAAATGCCTCTAGTGTAATTGCATAGGTGACGAGGTAAACGGAGGAGATAAATGATAATCCTGATTCTGGCATGTGATACACTGAGATTTACAAATGCAGAGAAAAAAGAGAGAGAAGCGCTATTGTTTTTTATATTGTCACTACTACTATTATTGCAAATATTTATACAAAATTAAATTAAAAACTGTTAATATTTAATCACATAGGATTTGGGAAAGGATAACAAGACTTAGGGGGATATATATGAAGACTGTCTAGGTCTAAGACTTTCTTTGTTGCCTATGGCAACGAATCAGAGTTCCCCTTTCATTTTTTCAGAGCACTATATGAAATGAAAGGAGAGCTCTGATTGGTTACTTTCCTGGCACTGACAAGAAGTGTGGGCTATGGGGTAATTCCAATGTAGTTTATAACTTTTTACAATTTTTTTTTTTTGTCTACACTAAGGTGCTTCTGAAGAACCCTGCTCTTAGGATCCCCTCTATAAGCAAGAATGATGGACTTGGCTGGTATAGCTGGTTACATGGTTGCACATTTATATAAATAGGTATAATTTAAAGGGATTGTATCATTTCATTAAATGGTCTTCAGAATAAGGGGACAGTGAAAACAAACAACTTTGCAATTGGATGTCATTAGCAAAGCTGTCTGGTTTTCACAGTCTGCCTTATCTTCGTTTTGTGTAAATACAGTTACCCAGTGTCGGTCGGATTCCACCTCCTTGCATTTCATTGGCTGATGGCTCTTCTAATTTACATTCTGTCTGTTCCCCGGTCGTATTCATAGCAGTGAGCATTCCTGCCTCTTTCATTCAAAGTAAGGGATCGGCCCCAATTTCACTCTGCACAGCCAGTAGCTCCACAGTAACACTGCAGCTGTTTCTACAATCAGAAAACAGCAGAATTGTGCTCTGTGCCTAAATTCTCCTGTGGTGCATTCCTGCCTCTCTCACTAAGAATAAGGGGCTGTTAACATTTCACTCTGCACAGCCAACAGCATTAATACTGCTGCTGCTTTTACAATCAGAAACAGAAGAATTGTGCCTTGGTGCCTAAGATCTGTGCTGCACTGGATAAGTTCATAGAAGACTGGATTCAAATGTAGCAAACCTCCAGCTGTGAGAGGAGAAGAGATCAGTGCTGCTCTGAGTTCATAGACTGTGGTATGTAAACAACTGCATAGGGAGAGGAACGATAGTGACATGTGGACAGAGAGGGTGGGGAGAGCACACTGACTCGGAGCAAGCATGAACAGTGATGAGGGGGGGGGGGATGTCATCCCCCTTCAGTTAAGAAACACCCAGCTGGGAGGGGAAGAAATGCCCCTGAATTTGAAGAGCTGAGAAGCTGAGAGTACAATGAAACAGACGAACTGATGAAGCGATACATCCCCTTAAGTAAAATATCCACCGTTGTTACTGAGAGGCACGTGGCCTTATTTGGCTTCTTTCCAGGAAACTATTTGATTGCCAAATAGTTTGCATTTGAAAATGGATTGTGTGGTTGAAGCCTAATAAGCGTATTTCACAATTCAGGAACGCACGCTAGACTGTTTGGAGTATGTTCACATGATGGATTTTTCTATCTGAAAAATCTGGTGCAGAATCTGCAGGAGAAATCTGGGGTGATGTTTTTAGTTTTCTGCTGTGGATTTTCACTTTGTAGTGGTAGATTTTTCCATTGTTTTAGATGTGGGTTAACCTCATTACAATGGGTGCACTTTGTGCTTAGGCTGTCTGACTTAGAGACCAACGCGATTCAGCATAAAAGAAGTGACGTCACTTCTTGTGAACTGTGGTGCAGATGCTAATTGAAAACCATGGGATGAAGATGACATGTGGTTGTCACCATGTCAGGTCAAGGTGGGAGCTTTAAGTAGTTAATATAAAGTGCATGTGCAAAAGAACCTCCCTCAGTGGGAGTCCCATACCCATCTAGAATGTGGCCCCTTTGCTTTCCACTGATAGGAATATATATGAAGCAGATACTTCTAAATTAAAGGTGACATCGTTATAATAGACTGTTTGATAAAGGGACACCCTCTGGACCCTCACTGATTATCCAAATAAAGGGGCTGAAACAATCCCAGTATTGCAGCTAAGACATATTCACTTGAATAGGTGTCAGCTACAGTACCAGGAATAACTGCTTGCTAGCGTCATTGTGTCTCGGCAAGCGTAACATTGGTCCTTGTCTTCTTTATTTTAATAATTGGTTGGATCCTCAATGATCAACTTAAAGGGGTTCTGCCAAGAAGTCAGTTCCTAACCTGTTATCTGCTGAGCAGAAAAGATAAACACAGCTTGCTGAGTCACGGGGTGGGGGGTGGGGGTGAGCAGAGACACAGTGGCAGGGAACATCTACAATTAAAATTACATTTAGGACCAGGGGGATTCTCTATACAAAAGACACAGGCTCATTCACTGCTTTTTCTCCCCAGTCCCTTGCAAGCTCCTTCATGTTCCCTGTCATCAGATAAGAAGTGCATACAGCGCAAGCGCGGCAAGATCAGCTGCTTGTCATGTCTAATATAAACTGTCAGGTAACTAAGGGCATGGAAAGAAAGCTGTAGCTCTCAGAGGCTTCACTTTTTGTAATCACGTATATTTAGAAAAGTGATTAAATACCCATTTTGGAGGATCCCACGTCAACATTACATTGTGGCAAAACCCCTTTAAAGGGTTTTTTCACTATAAAGTTTAACTTCCAACATGTAGGGACAGGCAATTGAAGACTTTTTCTAAATACGTTAGTGCTTTTCCTTAATAAGTAAATAAGAGAGATTTTATCTGCTCTGAATGCACACAGGTTTCTATAGCTACCTGTCCATATCTCTGCTCCCTGATTAGAGAAGAGAGCAGAGCAGGAATAACATGACCATGGTTGGAGAGCTCACTTCGAGCAGACTAATAATATCTAACAAGTAGGGACATAGGTACAAGGGATTGCAGCTGCCGCTTACATAGTACAGGCAGCGGCTCAGCCAGAGCAGCCAGGATTAGAGAAAGCTGCGTTCCTGGCCATTTGGCCTTCTTGATACCACCACATAGACGACATTATGTAATAAGGTTATTGCGCTGTCTATGCTGCTTCCTGTAGTAAAACCTTAGGCTTATGGCTTAGTAGATGCTAGGAGTGGAATCCTGGAATAGGCAGATGATGATGTCATGACAGCTTTTCCCGAGTCAAAGAAGAAGCATTTGGCGGGGGAATTGGGAGAGGTGAGCATTATTATTTTTTGAATAGGAGGCACTACTTATCAGGGGCTTTGTGTACTTACTTACCAGGGGCTCAATATACCAGGGACCCTGTATACCTACCTACCAGGGGCCCTGTATACCTGCCAGGGACCCTGTATACCTGCCAGGGACCCTATTTACCAGGGGCTCTGTATATCTACATACCAGGGACTTTATATACCAGGGGAATTGTATAGCTAACTATCAGGGGCCCTATATACCAGGGACCCTATATACCTACCAGGAGCCCTATTTTCCAGGGGCCATGTATACCTAAATACTAGGGGCCATATATACCAGAGGTCCTGTATATCTAGCAATCTACCAGGGGCCTTATATACCTAGCAACCTACCATAGGCATTTTATACCTAGCTACCTAACAGAGGCCCTATATACCTAACTATCTACCAGATGCCCTATATATCTAGCTACCTACCAGAGAACTGTACACCTAGAAATCTACCATGTCACTCATATACCTAGATATCTACCAGAGGCCCTGTATACCTAGCTACCTACCATGGGCCTTTTATATTTAGGTACCTACCAGTGGCCCTGTGTGTCCTGTGTGGGACCTGTGTACCTAGCTACCTCCCACAGGCTCTGCATACCTAGCTACCTACCAGGGGCCGTGTATACCAAGCTATCTACCAGGGGCTCTATATGCCTATCTACCTACCAGGTGCTCTATATACCTAGCTAACTATCAGGGGTCCTTTGTACCTAGCTACTTATCAGGGGCCTTGTGTATCTAGTTACTTACCAGGTGCCCTATAAATCTAGCTACCTTCTGGGTAGAGGGGGCTATATACTTAGCTACCTAAGTGGGGAAGAGCTATATACCAAGGAGGATCTACATATCAAGGGCCCTGTATACTTACCTATCAGAGGATCTATTTTCCAGGGGCCTGTATAACTATCTACCAGAGGCCCTGTATAACTACCAGGGGCTCTATATACAGTGTCGGACTGCGGTGGCTAGGGCCCAGAGGTGGAGTTGACTATAGGCCATACATGCCAACTCTCCCATTTTTGGTGGGGGGGTCCCGCTTTTTGGGGGTCCCCCCGCACTCCTGGTGCGCTACTCCGGCGCCGGTCCGTTCCCTCGGGCGGGTGAAGCGGGCGCAGGGTCCGCTCACCCGCCCGGAACCCCGCCCGGAACCGGCCCGGAACCTCCCCCTGTATGTCCGGCGCCGCTGTGCGCCGTACACACATGTCAGCGTCACAGAGGAAGTGACGCACGGCTGCACTCACTTTCCCTGTGACACTGCTGAGGAGATGTCGAGGAGCGGGCCGCTCTGCAGGAGCCTGGTCAGGTAAGGGGATTTTATTATTTAATTTTTATTAGTATTAGGGGGACACTGTCTGTCTCCAATGGGGGGGTCTACCTGGCTACAATGGGGGGTCTACCTGGCTAAAATGGGGGCACTACCTGGCTAACAATGGGGGCACTGCCTGGCTACAATGGGGGGCACTACCTGGCTACAATGGAGGCACTAACTGGCTACTAATGGGGGCACTACCTGCCTGTAAGGGGCACTACCTGGCTACTAAAGGGGGCATACCTGGCACAATGGAGGCATACCTGGCTAACATGGGGGCACTACCTGGCAAAACAATTGGGGGCACTACCTGGCTAACGATGGGGGCACTACCTGGCTAACGATGGGGGACTCCTGGCTATAATGGGGGGGCATACTGGCTACTGGGGGGCACTACTGGCTAAGGGGTATGGGGGGGCACTACCTGGGCTAAATGGGGGGCACTACCTGGCTACTAAAGGGGGTACTACCTGGTACAATGGGGGCACTAACCTGGGGTCAATGGCTGGGGCATACCTGGCTACAATGGGGGGGCACTACCTTGGCAACAATGGAGGCACTACCTGGCTACTAAAGGGGGCACTACCTGGCTACAAAATGGAATGGGGGCATACCTGGCTACAAGGGGGGAGGACAACTACCTGGCTACAAAGGGGGTCATACCATAAGGCATACCAATGGGGCACTACCTGGCTAACAATGGGGGCAATGGGGGCACTACCTGGCTAACATGGGGGCATGGGGCTACTGGCTAACATGGGGGCACTACTTGGCTAACAATGGGGGCACTACTTGGCTAACAATGGGGGCACTACCTGGAAAACAATGGGGGCACTACCTGGCAAACAATGGGGGGCATCTACCTGGCTAACAATGGGGGCATTTACCTGGCTAGAACTAGGGCTCTACCTGGCTACAGAGAGGGCATCTATTTGGCTACAAGGGGGCATCTACCTGCCTGTAAGGGGCACTACCTGGTTATGGGGGGCTACTACCTGGCTATAAGGGCATCTACCTGGCTTTCTTCGAAAGCCGTTATGCAGTTAGGTGGAGTAGGTGTGGCTTTTTGAAGGGGGCGTGGCATACCGTCAAGATGGGTGTGGCTATGCAAATTTTTGCCACGACGCGCTACGCGCGCTGCCCACTACTATCTCCTGCTTTTTCATTTTCAAAAGTTGGCAACTATGCTATAGGCATCCACTAGTTGATCTGTTTCTGGGTCCACCAGTGGAAGTTATTTTACTGTAAATGACTGTACATGTCTCCTATATTCTGCATCTTGCTTTTTGCCTCTCTTTCTATGCCTTTTTGCATCTCTTAAGGATGTATATGCAGTTTAAAAACAACTCCAGGTCTACCATGTTCAGGGGTCCACCAGGGGTTCCCCTATTCCCCTGTGGGCAAGTCCGAGCTTGCCTATATACCAGGAGCTCTGTATACATACACACCAGGGGCTTAATATACCATGAGCCCTGTTTACATACCTACCAAGGACCCTATATAATAGGAGCCCTGTACTCCTAACCACCAGGGACCCTATATACCATGGGCCCTATATACCCTGTTTGGGCCCTGTATACCTGCATGCACTTTGTTTGAGGGGAATTGTATACCTACCTACCAACCAAGTGCTCTATATACCAGGATCCCTGTATACTTAGCTATCTACCAGGATCTCTATATACTTAGCTACTTTCCAAGGACTCTGTATACCTAGCTACCTACCAGGGGCCTTTTATAACTAGCTACCTACCAAAGGCTCTGTATACCTAGCTATCTACCAGGAGCCCTATGTACCTAGCTACTTACCATAGGCCCTATATACCTAGAAATCTACCAGGGGCCCTGTATACCTAGCTGCCTACCTACCTACCAATGACTGTATATATCTTGCTACCTACCACGGGCCTTTTATACCTACAGTAGCTACCTACCAGGTGCCCTGTATATCTAAGTACCTACGGTGAAACCCTGTATACCTAGCTAGCTCCCACGGGGCCCTGTATACCTAGCTAACTATCAGAGGTCATGTATACTAAGCTATCTACTAGTGGCCCTATATACCAAGCTATCTACAAAGGACCGTATATATCTAGCTATAGGGGGCCCTGCTGATCTTTCCGGGGGCCCTATAATCCTAACTATGTTCTGGAATGAGAGGGTTATATACTTAGCGACTGGGGAGGTGGTATATACCAAACTAAGTACTGGGGGAATCTATATACCTACCTACTAGAGGGAGTGTATAATTACTTTCTTAATGGGGACCTATATGCCTACCGATCTACTGGTGGGACCCTGTATACCTACTTATTAACTGGGGGGGTGCTCTACCTACCTACCTGCATACCTATCTACCTACTGGAGGGACTACATACCTATCTACTGGAGCCCTATTTATCTATCTACTGAGTGACTTTTCATTCCTACCTACCTATTGGGGGTCCCTATATACCTACCTAACGAGGCCCTTTATATCTACTTAAATAATGTGGGCCTATATACCTACCTACATACTGAGGAGACCTATATAACTACCTAGCTACCAGAGGGGCTACCTACTTATCTGGCAGAGGCCCTACCTAACTAGCTAACTGATGGAGAGCCTATCAACCATCTCATATAATGGGGCCTATCTTACAATGGATTGACTTACATAATCAGGGGCCTACTGTATCTATTTACCTAATGGGGATTGCACCTTATTAATAGAAAAAGTCTGCCTACTATTTTGCCTAACTTAATTTAAGATGGCTAATCTACCTAAAAGCAACATCTACCTACCTACCTGCTTAATTTGGGGATCTACTTATTATATTGAGGGTCTACCTACTGGTGGTACAAATGGGGACTCTATAATTGTCTGTGGGAACTATGACTGTTTGGAAGTACATTTGCTATGTAAAGCACCCAGGGGTCATTATTACCATTTGGGGCACTATTACTAAAGAGGGGGGACACAGGTGGGAAGATAATAGAAAAATGAGGAGCCTAACATGTTTGTATGGTAAATACCACAGGGATGGGTCATAGCCGGGATAAGTCGTCATACCAGTCTGGGCTGGATGCAGAAGAAAAAGGAAAGCGCACAACTCCAGTCAAAGAAGAAGTCACCGGTATGTAAGAGTCCCTGGATGTAACAACTGCACTATAATCACCTATTATCTGCAGAACCTGTTTACAACTGGCATCTATCACTATATGGTCATTATATGGTGGTAAAATACAGTCTGCAGAGTCTGCGTATACTGATATCTACCACTTCATGGACATTGTATGGTGGTAATAGTGATTTTAATGTAGTGGTTTATATTCAGTAACAGTATGGTGGTATAATTCAGTCACTTCATGGTGGTGTTGTGGTCATGGTGTGGCAGTATTTTTTGACTCTTGTATATTGTTTTTATTGAAAAACACAACAACAAGGCACTACTTACAGCTCAATGGCTGTACTATAGACTGAACCCAGTAAGAGGCAACACAAGCCACTGTACAACTTCGAAAAGATATAACAGACGCAGATAACTATTGAGCAGTAGCTCACACACCCCTCCACTAGGGGAACAACTGAATGATAAAAAACTGCACATTAAATAAGTATCAGTTCACACCAGGATGCAGTAAAGCCAACGTATACTAAATGGGGAGACTGAACATATGAAAAAATACTGATAAGACAACCACTCACATCGGATTCTATGTATGAGGAGGAGTGGTTGCTGGTATTATAATTGCATATAGATAAAGTGTGCCATTTATACAGATTCGTGTGGTGCACCATGCTGGCTTACAACTTATGATGCCTCTACTATTCGATTAGGTGGGCTGCCCAGCACTTTTTTGGGTGTCCAACTCAAACTACTGACACCCTCTGCTCCCCAGTATTTAGGGCAAAAAATGACATACTTGAAAAATATCAAATATACGGGACTATTTGATACCGCGCCCACTATATGTCACTATATGTCACAATCTTGTAACATCATGGTGAGAAAACCCCCTTAAAGGAGTTTTCCCATCTTGTTATTCCTGTGTCTAAGGCCACCTTGTAGCGTGGTATAAGCCAGCCTCAGATAACGGGGAGATGGCCACACTTGCATAGTTCTCCCTATTAATTTCTCTTGCGGTAAGCCACTGTGGTTGGCTATATATTTCCATTTTCTTAGGCATGCTTATTCTAAGAGCCGGCCACAGACCCGGAAATAACAAGATTGGAAAACCCCTCTAAGGATTGATAGGAATGTCTTGTTTTCAGAAAAACCTTAATTATGAGTTAATCCCTCTGTAACTTTTACAAGGCTTTACTATGACTCCAACCAAAAATAAACTCCCAAATGTGGTCCTGGTTTAGGTCAAACCAGCCTACACTCCCATCATGATGAAGAATGCAATGGTGACATACTTTTCCTTTCAGCACACTGTTGGCGGTCATAGCAATGTGATAAAAAGATACTATAATAAGCCGCCTGTTTTATCTCTTTTTTGTGTCAAACTGATACTAGCAATTGAAAGAGTTATATTTTTCCTAAATATAAGATGGATCAAACCTTGAAAAATTACCCTCATTCACAAGTTTGACTCTTCCTACTTTGTAGCGTTTAAAACTTCTATAATCGCTTGCCATTATCCTGTAAGAAAGACCAAATTGTGGGAATTAAAACTGATTTATTTTTGCAGGCACCGTTGATTGAAACAGAGCACTCCATTTATGTTGTTATCAATCACATGTAGCAATGTGAGCTTGCCTATATTTGGTAACACAAAGAGTGCCTTTCCCGACAGGGCTTCCTTTAGCAGCCTGTAGTTCCTCAAGCTTTCTTGTTAAGTCTGCATTATTTCAATGTAAAACAATAAGCCCTTGAAGAAATATCACTTGCTTGGCAACTACCCACTTCAAGATAACAACTGACATGAGGACTAATTTGGTAATATAAAGTATTAAAACATGACATTTACTGTATCTCCTAATGTAATTGATAGAAAACATGCTGTCTGTGGTATTTGCAAAGAGTCATCTAAAAAGAGTAAGCTGCTCATCCGTTAATTTCAGTGTATATCACTGCAGCCCATCAATCGGGTCTGCACAATGTATAAACACAAGGACGCGTTCTTCCAAGAACTGGTAACACTTCTGTGTGGTTTCTGATAGAACACGTCAGCTCCTCGTTGTCTTTTAAAAGCTGAAGATCTTAAGGTTACATTTTCTTCCTCCAAGAGATAATAATTTTGTTTCCACACAATTATGTAATTTCTAGTTTTTATCAGTAATTGGAAATATTCATATAGTAATGGAAGCAAACATTCCTTGAGAAAGGGCGTCAACAAAAATGTCATTTTGGCCCCGTTCAACCGGCTTATTTTGAAGTTTTACAAGGATTTCCCATGGTTAAACTTCTGTGTGAATAGTTGCACATAGTGCCCTAACACGTCAGTAACTGTTTGACGGTTTCAAAGCTACAATCATTGTAGGTGTAATTCTTTTCGAAGAGATAAATAATTTTGTTTCCTCCACAATTAAAGGGGGGAATTCATAAGTTTTTTATACGAGTAATTTTTCAAATATCATATAGGGGGAATTTTGGGGAGCAGACATTCCGTCGGAAAGCGTCACAAAACCTGTCATTACAGTAAATAGTATTTGTGCTTTTGTATACCAAAGGATAGTATGGTCCTGTGTTAGCCAAAAAAATCTTCATAATGTTAACCACTTCCTAACTTATACCCCTGCTCCTAACCAAGGCCATTTCATTTTTTTTTGTACATGTGGGTTTGAACGCTATAAGACTTTCTTTTGCTTGTTTATGCCGATTCTTCTCCCGTTTTACTATGAAACAAACAGCTTTATTTTTATGTAATTTTAACATTAGAATTTTTATAGTAATAAAACTTTTTTTTATTGTATCAGTTTTCCGTTATTGAAATTTTAATATAGCAAATATATAGAGGGACATTGCGTCGGGTCTTCGGGTGTCGCGCTGATCGGCGGGGAGAGGAGGCGTAATCCATAGTTCTGTATGAGAACTGTGGATTACCGTAATGATTGGGGCACATTTTGCTCGTATTAGAGCAAAATACGCTGCTTTACTGGTAAAATCGCCCCAAAATAAGCCGGGGAAAACATACCCTAATATTTTTACGATCGACAGTATATAAAGTGTTCACAGCAGTTTATAAATTGTCCTTTTTAAACCCAAAATTTATGCAGCCATGCCACTTTGAAATGGTAGGTTTTATATGACTATATGCTTTTTTGGCTATTTGTATGATGGGCATAACGCCCCATATTTTTTGGGCATTCAAAATTCTAATTTCTGGCGCAGATTGTGTCAAGTTATGGCATATGATGGCTCATACACCTATAGAACAGAGCTATGACAGTTTGTTTTGCTTAAAGCATGCCAAAAAAATGGTAAAGCCCCGTTTCTAAATATTGCCTATAGTTTTAGAGTTGACATTGGCTGGGCTTAAAGTTGTAATTTTGGCTCTTGGGCCACATATATGAAAACGGTCTAGGTGTAAGACTTTCTTTGTTGCCATAGCAACCAATCAGAGTTCCCCTTTCATTTCACAAGGTTGAAAAAAATGAAAGGGGGGCTGTATTGGTTGTATAGGCAACAAGAAAATTTTACACAGTTTTCATACACGTTCCCTTAGTGCTTTTTTAATTAATTTATTTTTTGCGTTAATATATTTTCTATCTATATTATATATTGTGCCCCCAGAAAAGGTTAGAAAAAGACTCCTTGGCGTACTTTTTAAATATTTTTTTTTGGGGGGAAGGGACAGTTTCTGGCTCAGATATATTAGCCCACAAACCCCGTCCCAAACGACATGCTAAAATCTCAGTCTATTAACCACTTGAGGATGCAGCAATTTTCAGATTCTTGGGTTTTTCATTTTTTCAAGGGCCATAACTTTTTTATTTTTCTGCCTACATAGATGAATAATGACCTGTTTTTGCAGCAAAAAGTGTAATTTTTACTGGTACCATTGACTGTACCATTGACTGTACTGTTCCTTATGTCAACATCCAATGACACAGATAACGTTCACTCCGCTTTAACACTTCTCCTCTAGCGTGATGAGACAGCAGATAACTCCCTGATTTCCACAGGTTTCAGTCCCCAGCGTACACACCCACAGCTGCACTTCTGGTTAGCAGTAAAGTTACTGAGAGAGAATAAGATGGTGTTTCTCTTGCAGCTTTGCTGATCTTCTCTCTCTGACACTCTGACTCACTCTCTCACAGGCCGAGCAGCTAACAAACTGGTTGTTTTTCTTTAACTGTCCATGTATCTATGGTTACAACTCCTCCCCTGTCAGTTTCTCTGATTGGACAGCTGTACGGATCTTTCCAGAACTGGCTGTAGATGGTGTCAACCCTGTAACTGCTGCATAATTACCTGTTCAAGTAAATGGTTGACTTTTTTCTATATCACAGGGACACCTAACTCTTTAACTGAGCCTGAAACTAGGTGTGAAAAGCAAGCTCAGTGAAACAGCAGGGTGAGACAACCCCTTTAACCAGCATTGGTTATTTGTCCCTTTGATATTCAGTTTTTAATTAATATACTTGCTTAGATGTTTGCTGCAATTAAAGACACTTTAGCCTCAGGGAGTGATAGTTCCCTTCAAGACATTTCTAGGTGCTAGACCTAGCTGATGATTCAGCTGTAACTGAGATGCATTCTCCTCTATGCTGAAATAAAGAAGCAGTCTTAATCCTGGAAAGATCTGCTTGGATTGCACAGGGGCAAGCTGTGCTGCTTTAGACGACACAGGTGATGGTTCAGATCCTTTGCAGAACATGATGCAAAATAGCTCGCTGCATTCAAAGGAACTGCAGGAACAATGGCAGCTAATTTAACAGGACAATACTGTGATGCCCTTTGAGAAAGAAGGAAGCATAGAAATTTTTGGAATCCATCCACTCAACAGTGTTTACCGGAGGAAGCTCAGTATCACTCATGGGATCTTACTCTTAAGTTTTGCAGCAGCGATTGTAGGCAGGTATAGCAAGTTGGCTGGGAAATTATACCTTTGGAAGTATCTTCAGAAAATAATGAGTGGGAAAATACATTATTTCTTCTGTGAGATCAGCAATGATCCATCTGACTCGATGACTGGGATATTGATGTTGGAAAAGCTCCAATGTCTACTTCTAAGGGGCCTAGGGCCTTCAATGTGAACAATGCCTCTCTAAAGGCAATGATGGCTAAATATAATTGAAGATTCTGACTCAGAAGATTGGGGAAATTTGCAAGTTCCAGGGACAATCATACGAGGTATGATAGGGCTTCTTTTTAATATTACTGGTGCAGCCCCGCTGACTTGTTGGTATTAGCACTGTGAAGGCAAAAACTAAAGTTCTAGCCATGTTCTTTGTTCTAGTTCCATGTTCAATACCCACTGGCTTTGCCTATAAATCCACCAGAGACCCTAACTGATCAGATCCCAGTGGTGATATAATAATAATAATATAATAATAATCTTTATTTTTATAGCGCCAACATATTCCACAGCACTTTATACTTTACACTTTATTTAGAGGGTATACATACAGACATTACACATTAAAAGAACTTACAGATGAGACACAAGGTGTGAGGACCCTGCTCGCGAGAGCTTACAATCTATTATTGTGTATGAGTGAGATGAAGGGTTAAGAAGTGCTCAGTTTACAATGCTCCAGCCATGTTACATAAATAGGGGGCGGTTTACATAAAAGTTGGGTGACCCTGCCCCCCTGACAGTCCATCTATATACAGATAAGTGCCTGTGAGTGCCCTAGTGTTGGCAGTGAAAGATAGGTGTGGTAGCAGGTGGGGGTTAGCAACTAGGGATCTTGATATGCCAGACTAAGAAGATGTGTTCTTAGGGCCCTCTTAAAACTGTGAGGGTTGTGAGTGTGCCTGATCGCCCGCGGCAGCATGTTCCAAAGAATTGGTGCAGCACGTGTGAAATCTTTGAGACAGGCATTGGAGGTTCAGATGATTGAGGAATGTAATCTGATCTCATCAGCAGAGCAGAGAGACCTGGTAGGGTGGTAGACAGAGATAAGAGAGGAAATGTAGGGGGGGGGTGCACTGCAGCAACAAGTAGTTGGAGAGCTTTATGGGTGAGAGTGATGAGTTTATGTTGTATTCTGTACTGGATGGGCAACCACTGCAGTGACTTACACAGGGTAGAGGCATCAATATAGCGGCTGGAAAGATAACAAGTCTGGCTGCTGCATTGACAGATTGGAGAGGGGAGAGTTTGCAGAGAGGGAGACCGATAAGCAGGGAGTTGAAGTAGTGAAGACGAGAATGAATAAGAGCAACAATGAGGGTTTGAGCTGTTTCCATAGTAAGAAAAGGACAGATTTTGTAGATGTTCTTGAGGTGCAGAGGACAGGAGCGGGCAAGGGATTGGATATACGGGATGAAAGAGATCAGAATCTAGTATAACCCCAAGACAGTGGGCCTGTTGCCTAGGAGTTATGGTGGTGCCACACACTGAGACAGAAATAGCAGGGTAGGGTTGATTAGAAGATGGCGGAAAGACAAGAAGTTCGGTTTTAGTAAGGTTTAGTTTCAGATAGAGAGGACATGTCGGAGACAGCGGACAGACAGTCACTGATGGTTTTTAGCAGGACAGGAGTGATGTCTCAGGAGGAGGTGTATAGTTCAGTGTCATCAGCATAGAGAGGGTACTGGAAGCCAAATCTGCTGATGGTTTGTCCAATGGGGGATGTGTGGAGTGAAAAAAGGAGAGGACCTAGAACCGATCCATGAGGAACGCCAACAGAAAGAGGAAGAGGAGAGGAGGTAGAACCAGAAAATGAGACACTGAAGGAGCGGTCAGAGAGGTAGGATGAGAACCAAGAGAGAGCGGTGACCTGGAGGCCAATGGCGCTGAGCATGCTGAGGAGAAGGTGGTGATCCACAGTGTCAAACTCTGCAGAGAGATCCAGAAGAAGCAGCAACAAGTAGTTGCCCTGCGATTTAGTCATGAGGAGATCATTATAGACTTTAACTAGAGCAGTTTCTGTGGCGTGTAGGGTGCAGAAACCTGATTGTAGAGGATCGAGAAGAGAGTTAGCAGAGTGATAGCGGATTAGTCGAGAGTGTCAAGCATTTCAGGATCTTGAGAGATAAAGGAGGTTAGAGACTTAGTGTAGTTTGGCAGCGCAGGATGGGTCAGAGTGAGCTTATTTAGTAAAGAATTTTGATGCCATGTTTAAAGGACGATGGAAGATCCAGTAGAAGAGAGAGAGAGGTGAAAGATTGCAGTAAGGTGAGAGATGATTGCTGGAGAAAATGGACTGGACAAGGTGTGGAGGGAATGGGATCATAGAGCAATTGGTGGGGCGCGCAGACAAGAGAAGTCTGGGACACTTTTTCTTTTCGTTCATTGAGTCAAGGGCTGAGAGCAGACTAGAGGACGTGCCGGAGTGGTCGGGGATGGGTGGTACTTGGAGGATTGAGATGCAATGTTTTGCGGGATACTGTGATTTTGTCTTTGATGTGAAGTGGCAAGGTCTTCAGCACAGAGGGTCAGTGACCTTGGATGAGCTTTTAGGCTGAGGATGGGTTTGGAAAGTGTCCAAACAGACGTTTGGGGTTGTGTGTATTTGGAGATGAGTGGAGGGATGAAATATTTTTGTTTGGTGGTGAGGTGCAGTGTGGTTAGTCCTGAACATGGAATTTATAGTGGATAAACGTCTGCAGGTTGCTGTGACTTTCCTCCACAGCCACTCAGCCACCACCTGGGAAACATAGCTGCAGATGGTGACGTCTGAGGTGTGGGCATGGCTGCGTGCGTCTGACTCTGGTGGTGCTGTGTATGAGCCGGTGCCAAGATGTCAGGCGGTTGAGGAGAGTTTCCTTGTATTGCTTGACAGCCAGGTCAGGAAGGAGTCAGCGGAGATTGGGGGCAGTGAGGGATGTGTGGTGTCTATGAGTTCCTGCTGTTATGGAGCAAATTGTTCGGGGTATGGAGTGATGGGCAGGGTGTCCAGAGAGGCTGAGAATGGTGATAGGAAAGAGATATGGGTGTGGTCCGAGAGAGCATAAGGAGAATTGATTGGGTTAGAAATTGATATGTGATGCAGAAAACCAAATCAAGAGCGTGCCCATCCTTGTGGGTAGGAGAGTCTGTAAATTGCGAAAGGCCAAGGGAAGATGTTAGTGAAAGAAACCGGGAGGCAGCAGGAGACATAGGGTTTTCGATTGGGATGTTGAAATCACCCATGATGAGTGTGGGTATTTTGGTGGAGAGGAAGTGAGGGAACCAGGCAGCAAAATGATCCAAAAACTGGCGGGGTGAGCTAGGGGGTCTGTACACAACCGCGATTGAGGGAAAATGGCCGAAAGAGTCTGAGGGTGTGGACCTTAAAGGAGGGGAAAGTGAGGGAGGGAGCAGGAGGAATGACCTGGTAAGTGCAGTGTGGAGAGAGAGGTATGCCAACTCCTCCACCCTGCCTGTTCTCAGGTCTGGGGGTGTGGGTGAAGTGTAGGCCGCCATAGGTGAGGGCAGCAAGGGAAGCGGTGTCAATGTGCTGGAGCCATGTTTCAGTGAGAGCTAGGAGATTAAGGGAGTTAGAGAGGAACAGGTCCTGAACAGCAGTGAGTTTGTTACCGACAGATCAGGCATTCCAAAAAGCACATTTAAAAGGGGCAGAAAAAGACATACAACGAATAGCGAGCAGGTTAACAGGGTTTCTATGGGAGGCAGAGGAGGAGGTAGGATGAGCAGTAAAGGAGGGTGGGCCGGGGTTAGGAGTGATGTGCCCGCAGCGGGAAGCAAGAGAATGAAAAGTGACAGCAGATGATTCAGTGTTGTGTATGAACGAAGTTTGTGTAACACTATGGAGGCTGGTGATGTGGGGTAGTTAAAAAGGGAAAACAGTGTGTGGTATGTATAGATAGGTGAGGGAAGGAGAGAGGTGCTAGTGTAGATATCATTTTCAGGGGGTAACACTGGGTTGTAGGAAAGGAGGCAGATGGCTACAAGGTAGATAGCAATAGTGAGCATAGAGGATAAGGTGTATGTTAATAGAGATCAGTTACATAACAGGCGATCCTTAATCCTTGAAATAGGTCAGGTGTGTAGGAGAGAGGAATCTGTCACCCTAGTCCGAGGACCAAGATAAAATACCTGAGTTCTGATGTCCTGTGGCAGTAGAAATCCTGGTTGCGGGTCTCCTAGCAGATTTCCTAGAGAGTTTGGAAACCCATATTCCAGATCTCTGGTCTTGTGTGCCAGATATTCAATATACTTTCAGCCATACTTCCAGACAGCACAGCCCTGGAGTCAGAAATTACAGGTCCTTCAGAAGAAGTTACTAGAAGTGTCCCTCACTGATCAGAAAGGTCAGAGGTATACACTACAGTGCTCCTGTTCCTAACCTGGTGGCCAGATATCCCCAGCTAATATGCTTGGAAGAAAAGGTTCCACAAGGAGAGTGAGTAGCTATTCTAAGCTGAATATGCCTGCCCTCATTAGATCATGGCTGTCACATGGCTTACGTCCTTGCAAGTACCAGCACTATCAGGTCACTTGGAGCCATGAGACTTCAGAGTCACTATAAACCTGAAGGACATGTACCATGACCTCAGTTGTACTGCTTTTCAGAAAACTCCCTACAATTGCAGTGTAATTGGGGAGAGATATTAAGTATTTTCAGTAGGTCCCCAGCCCCCATACCATTGCAAAAGTGACATTGGCAGTGGTGGCAACTCTGGCAACCTGAAGCATATCCATCATCTTTTTCTTGAATGATGGATGGCTTATAAAGCAGCCTTGGAGGAAGTTTTTCTTTACCACCTTAAATGCACTCTCTTATTTTTCCAGCAGAGACTGGACCATAAATTGGACAGAATCTTGCCTACACCTTGGCAACTTTAGTGCAGAGAGTAATGCAGTCATGAAGTAACTGTCAGTACCATAATGGACATTTCCTTAGGATGCTGTTCAGAATGCTGGGCCTGTTGTCAGCAGCTGCAGAGGTAGTCCTTTAGGCCCTAAGAAACTTACTACAACATTGTACGATGTGGTCTTGTAGGAGGGAATTTCAGCCTGGAAAGGTTGATCTGGACTCTCAGAAAACAACCTTCTCCTTTCCTCCAGCAGGGATGGTAAGAATCTAGTGGGCATAAGGTATTTGTCTGCATTGCAACAGATGTCTATCAGAATGCTATTGAGAGTGCTGGGCCTAATTAGGCTGCAGACACAATTTCTATGTGCCCTTGGCACTTAAAACCCTTGCAGTTAATAGTCTTTGTGCTGTTTGAATTATAGCCCAAACAGGTTGAACAAATAGTTTCCCCTGTCAGCCAGAACCCATCTTTCCCTCAAGTGAGAGATCTCTCAAATGAGAAGTCCTTGGTTTAGCCTCGCTAGAATCCTGTGGATGTCAGATACATCCCAGTCTGATTGGCAACTCATCTGAACATAATCCCAATACAGGACACCTGGCTGTTCATGGAGAGGAAAGGATATTGAATCCAAGGGAGCTCAGAGCTATTCATCTAGCCCTCCAATTTTGTTCCCCTCAACTCAGAGAGAGCACTCTAAGAATCAGAACAAACATACAATGTTGAAATGTGACTGTAAGAATGTTCCAGGATGATTTGAATGAGGAGCTTAACACATCTACCTTGTAAGTTTAGGTCAGTTTCATGTCTGCTTCCCAAGCAGAGCCTTGGGTCCAGAAGTCCATCAGGTAAGTCACTCTGTCCTCAATCCAATCCGTCATCAGGATCTCTCTGTAGTCCGTAGATGATTCACACTTTATTTTTCAAATCACTAGGTGGGTTTCTGTCCCTCAAGTTAACTACCACTAGGCCTTGTCCACAGCACACCCGAGGCCTTGTCTACAGCACACCCAGATATAATCTGTCTGTTGGACATAACGTCCTAAGGTATCTACCAACATTTAGTTTCAAAGTTCCCACCTTTTGGAACATCAGTCAGGTTCGGCCTGGGAAAGTTTGTCTGAATTCTGGGGTTCATGTAACCCTCAATTTGGGATTTCTATGTGCTAAATCCCCATTAGTTGTGCTGCTGGTAGGACATATGAGAAGCATTGTTCAACGTTGATCTGTTTGCCCTTAGTCCTATTAGCAGCACAGGTTACCTACCCTATTAGTAATGGGTTACTTTAGAATTTACACACCAGAGGTGGGGTTGTCCTGGCCTTTATAGGGGAATGTATTGTTTGATTAATTCTCATTAAAAGTTCCATCTGTCCAACAAGTTCAGAGGCACAGGAATGCCACTATTCATTGTGTTAGAACTAAGGAAAAGCAGATTAACGTTGAACTATCAACATTTTTGTTTCATTTCCATTTTTTATTTTTTCTTATATGACAAATGGAAAAAGGTGTGTTTTTTAAGTTTTTAATTTTTTAAAACATTTTTAAGCATTATATAGTCTTATCTTTTGTCTAGTACAGATTTGATAGCGACGGAGGCCATTTAGCGACCTTATTGTGTAAACATATAGACACCAAAGTCCCATTTACCGTAGAGTCTAAGGCTCTGTCGACATGTTATCCATGTGGATTCAAACTTGACCTCAATAGAAAATAGGAGTAATAACTCATAAAAAGTGTATTTTCAGCAGTCAGATTTTCAAAAACTTTGAACATGTCGATTCTTTGGTCCTATTCCACACGGAAAAGACATAAAGATTTACTATTAATGTCAATGGGGATGGCTAAAAACTTATGTGTCCAAAGCATTTGGATGTGTTTTTTAATGTGTATGTGTCAAAAACCACATAGGAATGAATGGAACGTGTTTCTGAGTGTAAACTGCAAGTAAAGAAAATCTGAAAAATGATACTAAATCTGCATCCAATAAGCATGTGACATACTCATTGATAGTGTGTCGACAATGCATTTTTCAATGGCATAATCTGACACGTAAATTTGTTGTGTGAATGTCTCCTAAATGGTAAATAGCTGTGATTGGATCTTTCTCTGAACCCTGCCACGTATGGAGAGGGATTAGTAATTGAGCCGACTCCATTCCCAGCTTACAGCAGTTTGTACAATACAGAGATGTCTATTTATACAAAGAAGATAAGACTCAGCAACATCTGCAGTTACTCGGCCCCGGAGATCACATGATCCTCAGGTACAGAAGTCGGTAGCCTGAAGACTTTCTGCTAAGCAGCATACATAAGGGAGGGATGAAAATAAATGATCCCCTCTGCTGCAGAGCCATTTTAACAGAATTATGGGCCCCTGGGCATAGCACTGCATTGGCTCTGCCAAATACATGACATCACACTTGGCCATGCCTGGACCCCCACCCCGCCCCAAGCATACCCATATTATCACGCCACTTATGTCCGGACACCGGCAGCCTGCAGCCTACAAGACTATTGGCAGGGCATTGAGCCTTCTCCACCATGGTTTTTAACTGTTTGCACATCCTAAAAACACACAAACAGTTAAATAAGCAAAGCCAAAAAATGGATCCATGGTGTATTTCTTGTATTTCTGTGACGTACATACACAATTGGGGCCCCCTATACTTGTTGGGTCCCCGGGCAATTGCCTAGTGTGCCCAATGGAAAAGATGACGCTGCTCTGACGCTCTGAAACAAACTGTCACTGACAGCCAGGTCTCTGATCCCTCAGTTGCACGATTTCTGTGTAGCTGCAAACTCTGCAATCACACACTGGAATAACATCCTGGAATCTCCTTACAGACCTAAATGTTGACCGCCTGGATGTGTATAGCTGGCAACTAGTTTAAAAAGACAAAAAGAAGAAAGGAGTAATAACTTGTAATGATAACATGAAAAATTATACTTGCAAGTGTATCTCAGTATCCTTTTTAATGTTGCTGAGTGAAACAGTTGTAGTGTGCCAGTAGATCTAGTACATTGTGTCTCCATTCTTGTGAGTTAGAAAATGTATAATGTATTAATAGTATAATAATGCATTAAACGTTCAGCTGCATAAGTTATCTCACATGTGAAGAAAATGCATAATGTGCCAGTGTAACTATATTTCATTGTTTCAGTGTAAGTACAAATGTATTTTATTACAGACTCAAAGCTTTTTTTTAAGTTTCACAAATTACTTTATTAATTTTAGATACTTTGTTTTTCTCATCAATCTTGGTGCATCATCACAGCCATCTGTTATATTTATGCTTAAGGGCATAGCATCTCGTGTCTGTTTAATTTTAAGTCTCGATTGTGTTGTTTACTTTATATATTTCACATTAATTTTACTTTCTTTTGTTACTTTTTTAGCCAATCTGATTACAGAAGAACCATGCTTGGTTGTTGCTATATACGTCTATTATTTTAAGACACTATACTATATCTTTTATTTATTTGTCCCATCCAGTACATACCGAGTGAACCACAAATTAAGCTTTTTACTGAGAGCAACTGTATTAGTTCATAAAAAGTGGTTTAAAACGTATGGTAACTATCCTTTCTAGAAAGTTCTGACGTGATAGTTGCATCAGACATTTTGATCATGGGGGTCATAGTGGTGAGATCCCCGTAGATCGATAAATAAAAGGGATCTGCTAAATGCTGTGCCCCTTCATTTCTCCTCAGCTTTCTAACAAACTGTAGACCGCTCACTTAAAGGGGTTGTCTCACTACATTGATTCATCTTATCTCAGTCTTGTTTTTTTGGTTTGACTTTGAATTCAGGGGTTTGTTTACTGGCTTCCACTAGGCTGCAGTAGATGCCAGTTCTGTAGCTATATCAACCAGCACTGGCAGCCTATCAGGAGAGATCAAACACGTCTGTAGCTATAGCAACCAGCGCTGGCAGCCTATCATGAGAGATGAAACAGGTCTGTAGCTATAGCGACCTGAGGAGCTGATGCAGCCCATACAAGAGGGGATATCTTAGAATAGGTAGGACACTGTTAATGGACATATATTGAGAAGTGACTTGTTTTTGCAAGATCTTTAACATAAAAAGCAATCCTTGTAGTGAGACAACCCCTTTAACTCAGCAAGTGCAGATAGTAAGCTCAACACTCCAATATATGTAATGTAAAATCACATGCATAAATCTATGCACGGACAACAATCTCCCCTGCTGGAGGCCTCAGAATACTCCAGAAACAGCAGTGTTGTCCAACGAAAAAATAAAAACCAACAATTTATTGATAACAAAAATTAAAAAAAAGTGACATACTATCCACAAAATGCATGCCTAACTGATGTGTTTTTGGAGCACTCACTTAACTCACCGAGACAATATATATGAAAGTCTCCAAAAATGTTAGGTATCCAATAAGGCTAAAATACATGAAAAAGGGCCGTTTTATATGTAAGGCAAAAAGGTACAAATTATATACTCAGTGCCCACCAGCCTTACCCAGATATTTCCATCAGCAATGCATAGGAGGCTAAGAGTAAATACCGTATGTCCATCCATTAATATAACATTGAATATGTGTCTGAACAATTGATTGTGCAGCTTTTATATCTATATATCTATATAGTTTGGGATACTTCGGGTGAACAAAGTGTGCTTTTGATTGATAAAATGGCTGCGAGCACATGGCGTTACATGGGGCACAGGACTCTGGGAGGAAGAAGGGCATAGCCTGCATGACATGTGCAGAGATGAAGCCAATCAGAGACCGGCGGGATTCTGTGACATCACCGCACTATATAAGTTCGGGCGCGACGCTAGGAGCTCACACTCCTCTCACTGTACTGATCAGGGAAGGTGCTACCGCGGCTGATTGTTACTGAAGAACTCATTTTTATACAGTGATTTTTGTGGGGTGTCTCAGCTTGTCTCAGAGACTGCTTCTCTTAACGTTCTATTTCTGATTTTGTGGGTTATTGGAACTGAAGTCCAGTGTGTGTCCAGTGCAGCTGCATATACATTTTAATGCTATCTGCTCTCAGCACATTGAATATCCAAGGGGGATCTAAGCCAGTTCCTGTTGTATTCATTTAAAGAAACAGCGTTTTTACCATACAAATAGTGTTGAGCGATTTTTATCGACAAAGTTGAAATCGGCAAGGTTTTTATGGTGATCGAAATTTCCAGATCATGCGATAATTAAGGTTAAAATCTGTGCATCATCTATTAAGATCGCGCTTTTTCGGCGCTTCCTGTAATTTTGGCGGCCAGCAAATCAGATTACAGAATAGAGCAGGGTGAGATGTGTGTGCGACGTCATGACTGGGATGTGTATGGTTGCGATTGGCTGGAAAAATCACATGACCTCGTTTTACATAGAACAGCGTTTCCTGTTTCAGCCTCAGTGTCTCTCAGCGTCTCATAGGGATAGGACCCCGCGCTCTGCTGTGGCCAAACAGCTCAGCGAAATTAGTCTAATTTCTGCACAGAGAAAAACCCCTACTATTAGCTGTGATCCTTCAATTTAGTTAGATTAGAGATTTGAAATTTTGAAATTAGAAAAGAATTTTCAAA
>JAODAL010038184.1:0-39509 GCA_025379985.1 Phyllomedusa bahiana
ATTACGATAGTTTTTACACTTATTCCAATACTGAATATGCACCGAAATGCATTGGAAAGTTATGCTATTATATGTGCATTGACAATTGCTTGTAGCTGAACCCGAACTGAGCATTGTTTCACAAGTCTAGCAGTAGTGTGACAAATCACAACTATAACCTGCCTCTGCTAAAAAAAACATGTAATATCACCCTTATAATAAATTTGTCATATTGGATTTGGGTTTTATTGACTCACATGATCCCCAGCAATAATACAGGAGGGGTCACTGCTGCTTCCTGTATTGTATACACTGCACTCAGAGGGGTTATAAACCATTTTTCTTTTCTCCGGAGACCCCAGGTAGCATAGAGAGCTGTATTTCAAATCCTGTATTTGTACAGCTTCTAAATCTGATGAGGGGCAAACACCTTGAAACTGCTGTATGCAGATGAACAAAACTGGCATGGCCTAGAAACCTTTCACATTGCAAGGTTCAGTAAGTTAGATGTGACTTGAGAATTGTTACATCCAATAGATGGCACCAAAGAGTTCCAGCTCTTTTCCCATAAGCCTTTTGGAGTATTTAAATACCAGGGCAGTATAAAGGCATTAAATGGGTTGTCTCACTATGCAGTTTCACAGAGCCACAGCCAGCTTCAGGCTTCCTGGTGAGGCTGTGGGCGAGTATATAGTAGTGATTGGGATATCAGCTCTGCTGTTTTTAGCTATTCCTGTTACAGTGACAAGAGTGCAAGAGATTACACAAGGTTGAAGGGCTTTAAAAAGTGAAAGCTTTCCATTTAGTTAGGTAAACAAACCCCGTTGCTCGAGATAAGACTGCAGGAAGTGACTCACCATGGTTGACTGACCGCAGCTTGGAGCAATAAGAGATAAAAAAAGAGCAGGGGAGATGGTCAGTAACTAGAGAAACTTGTGTACTCAAAGAGGATCTTCTTTATCTCCTGACCAAAGCAAAATCAACAAAGCAATGTATTTGGTAATAATCTTCATTTACCTTTCCCTACATGTTAAAAGCTAAACATTATAGTGAAAACTCCTTTAAGTCTTCACACACCAAAATGGTGCTTCTCAATGAGATACCTCACCCTTTTTGAGCCACACTTAACACCTCTCACCTAGCCATCCAGTAAGCTCCACTCTGCACTGATGAGGGTGAACACCCCAAAACAGTTGTATGCAGATGAACTGGCATGGCTTGACTCACTTTCACATACATAGGTTCAGTGAGTCACATGTGACTTGAGGATTGCTACATCCAATAAAGGGCGCTGTAGAGTTTAGCTCTCTTACCATAAGCCTTTTAGAATATCTAAATCTGCAAGACATGCACAGTTTGCTTCCTGGCCTGCAATAAGTGCCTAAAGCCATACACATTAGATCAATGTTGGTCAAACATATTGATTTCAACAGGACCAGCCAACCATATAAAATGCACGGGGAGGGGAGGGGGGGAAGGGAAAGGGGCATTTGCCTGGCGAGTCTTCCCAAAATAGTAGATGTTTGGAAAAAGAAGGATGACTTTTTTGGATATCCCTGATCTAAGGGAAGATAAGCTGCCAGAAGACGTTTCTAGCAGCTTAATCTCCTTTGCCCATTCAGAGTGCATGCATGACCAAGCCAAGCTTGCAAGTATATGGGGATGTCGGGAGAGATATCTGTCAGCAAGACAAGTGAACAGCAATCTAGAGTGTATGTAGGGCTGCCAACAAGCTGGTCAACCACCAGCCCAGCTGGTATTAGCTCCCAAAGGCCGGTTTTAGGAATAATTTTTCACCTACAAGATTAATGACCAATAATATTGTCCAGATGGTAACAATGAACTCAGGAACAGTATACATAATCAACTAGATTATATGAGACTAAAGCTGTACAGCAGGGTAAGAGCATGTTTCTACTTGCATCTCTACTTGCTGCTGTGAGGAATTGTGAAAGCTACATGAAGTTAAAAGGGAGGTGTCACGATCCGGCGGTAACAACGTACGCTGAGGCGTCGATCGCTGGTAACCGGGTGTGGATCCACTGTGATCACCGCAGGCAAGATGGTAGATGGAGATCCACGACCAGGGAGCGGAGTCTAAGGGGTCCCCGGTCTTCACCAGAGCCCGCCGCAAAGCAGGACAGACTTTGTTGTGGAGAACCCCTAGGTCGCTACCCCTGACGTGGCTACCTGCGGTGACAGCCAAGGTGCAGGACAGGAACTCCAGGCACAGAACCAGTGGTAGACAGGTACAGCAGGAAAACGTATGCAGCAGGATACAGCAGGAAACTGAACAGGTGCCACGGCAGGATCTGGCAGGTAACAGAACAGGTATTACAGCAGGATTCAGCAGGTACTAGACGGGTATAAGGACAGCAGAAGATGACAGACAGGTCAGAAGCTCTCATGGACTTCAGGCACTGGACCAAGCATCTCAGGGGTTGTCCAGAACAGCAGACCTGAGAAGCTGGCAGGAGCTCAGATGGACAGAGCACTCAGCATGAGGCACAACAACAACAATGGACTGACCCAGTGCAAAGGGAGGAAGTTCCTCTGATAGCCAGGGGTCACAGGTCAAGAGGAAGACACAGACCCAATAAAGGGCAGGAAGCAATCGCACCCACGCCCTAAGAGGCGCAGTGCACGTACAGGACCCCAGGATGCAGGAGCAACATGACAGGCAAGTCTACAGCGGAGAACACAGGCCGCTGGGACCCCTGCACAGGGAGCCCCAGCAGAGACATGGCAGACACGGTGACGGTCCAAGGCAGGGACCGCAGCGTGAACTCTCACTACAAGGATGGCTTTTTATGTTAAAGATCTTGCAAAAACAAGTCCATTAACATACTTGTATGGTCTGCATCAGCTGCTGTGGTCGCTATAGTTACAGACCTGTTCAATCTTTCCTGATGGGCTGCCAGAGCTGGTCGCTATAATACAGACCTGGTGTCCTCAGCAGCTCATCATTGCAGGTCAGTAGTAGCCAGTAAAGCCAGTAAACATGCTCCTGAATTCAAAAAGAAACTGAGAAAATAAGACTGAGATAGGAAGAATTGATGTAGTGAGACAACCTCTTTAAGATATGTGATAGTGATTGATATCAGCCAACAAGAAAAGAGAGGAAACGTCTCCACTAGAAAGAACAGAAAAAACAAGTTTCCAGAGAATCTGGTCCCGATCATAGAGCTGATTTTTGGAATGGAAAAGCTAGTCAGAGATTGGGCCTGAGTGTATGGGATAGGTACGAAATACAAGGCTGATACCAGGGGTAGTTACTTTAGATTTTTATTGGTTAAGTCCCCACCTCCTTCCAAGCATTAGCATGAACTTCTTTCCACAGGCACTGCTCCCAAGTTTAACTATTACAGATAACCGGGATATGATAAGGGATCACAGAAAGAACAAAAACAAATTCCTAAAATGTAAACTTTAATTAGTATCATTAAACTACTCCCTAAATTAACCTAACCTCAGGTTAATAGCAACTGAGAAGATCCACTTCTTTCCAGAAGCATTGTTACCATATACATTGTATGCATTCTGCATCACTGTCCTGCAGATCATGTCTCATGCAGAATAATCTCACATTGCTGGGCTGCTAGATACCCCTCTGGCATCTGGGTACCTACCCTACAGAATTCTCCTGGATCACAATTATATACAAGCTATTGTCAGTAGTGATGATTGAATTTTGTTGATCTTAGCTACCTCAGGTAAGCACTTATACAGATTATTTACAGATCTGCAGCTTTCACTCATAGCGTCAATATTTTCAACATACAATGTTTTTTTTCCAATGACATTGTGTCTTCTTTATATATTCTCTATGACCAGGTGAGACAGGCTGTATCCAATGTGGAACACTTGATTTTCTAACAACAAAAACATTATAGAGATTTCATGAGAAACAGGTGGATCCAAATTCAGTCACATGTCAAGGGCTAAAGGGATATCATTATGCAATAAACTTTGATGAGTTTCAATACCACCTTCCACATATCAACCAGAGTCTAGCATTCCCACATCATGTGCAAGATTTGGGCACCCGGTCTGTTGGGGCAATTATAGTTGGGTCATATAACAAGTACAGGCAGTCCCCGGGTTACATACGGGTTAGGGACTGTAGGTTCGTTCTTAAGTTGAATTTGTATATAAGTCGGAACCAATATATTTAGTACATGTTTGATGTATCTGTATGCTGTATATGTATGATGTGTAATTATATGCAGGTATATGTCCCAATAGCAGGTATAGGCAGGTATATGTCCCCTCATAGGCAGGTATATGTCCCCCATAGCAGGTATAGGCAGGTATAGGTCCCCTCATAGGCAAGGTATAGGCAGGTATATGTCCCCCATAGCAGGTATAGCCAGGTATATGTCCCCCATAGCAGGTATAGGCAGTTATAGGTCCCCTCAGAGGCAGTTTATAGGCAAGTATATGTCCCCCATAGCAGGTATAGCCAGGTATATGTCCCCCATAGCAGGTATAGCCAGATATATGTCCCCTCATAGGCAGGACATGTTTAGCTGGCAAAACATGTCGGGGAGGTCAGATATGACGTTTTAAATTGTGATTTCTCACCTCTGTCTACAAGTGTCACCTGCTGCAGGGGTGTCACCAAGGGGGCCTTATTTGTTTCTGTGTCCATGAGATTAGGGACGACTGCCCAAGTAGTAGGCTGGGGATCCCTTATTGGAGCTAGTAATTTGCCGTATATATAAGGCTTTCCTGTTAATAGGTGGTTCTCCACCAGACTTGATAATAGAAAAGGAGCTATTCCTTCTTTCAGAAGCAAAAAGGGTTAAATGATGAGGTTAGAAATCAGGTTTTTAAATAGTGTGTATAGAGGTTAAGCGTTATACATAATAAAAGTTACGTTTTAGTGTTTTACAGATAGAGAACTGATAGAGTTTAAGTTTGCCTATGGCAAAATAGTAAATATAGTGATCAAAAGTCACTCTCTGTTCTCTTGCGAGTTTCCAAATTTTTCGGAGACTATGTGACAGCCAGCTTTAGACTCACACTTCCTGGCCAGGCTGTGGGTGGGTCTATAGCAGTGATTGACATATCAGTTCTGCTGTTCTTAGACAAAATAAATATTCCCCCTCAGATAGATCGTATCGCTGGGTGAATAAAGGCTGGAAACAAAAGCACAGTTGAATTCTATGACAAATGATAAAACGACCTCGGAGATAGTACGGTGCTCACCTATTGCGGCTGTACGAATCCACGGTACAGCTCGCATATACACTTGTAGCACATTTCCAAAGGTTGTCTTTTCCAATAGAGGAAGCAGCTCCGGAATGATCCCGCCTAGGATTCCACGAGGGACGCCGAGGGTAGGAGATAATAGAGATAATTTAAGACAGATAACTGTCATTAATTTAAAAGGGATCACGGTACTAGAGCGCTAAAAAGAAAATGGACAAGGAGCAATAGCTATTCTTGTCTATACATTTATTGGGCAAAACATAACGCGTTTCGCTGATATCAACATCAGCTTCCTCAGATGTATCACATACAACAGTACAACAGGTTTATATACCTATGTATATAGTTAAAACGAGGCTAAATGGGTGGTTATTAAGAATGCAAACGAGGTTGAATGAGAGAGGGAAAAAAAAAAAAGCAAACAAACAAAGATGCACATGTGTGAAACAAACAGGTATCAGTGAAACATAGTAATCAATGACAATTTAAATAGAAAAAACATACGAGACAGAAGAAAATACAGGATAAATATCTGGATAAAATGGAAATAAGACATCTGTATAATAAAATAGAGAAATAAAAAATAGAAAGATAATATGTGCAAAGGAGTGTGGAGCGCTTTTGGACAAGTGCCAAAAGCGGACTCCATTATCTCCTATGGGCTTTCACTTGCGTAAACCGCAATAAGAATTGACATGTCAATTCTTAAAGCGGATGCGAAAAGCGCAGTGCAGGAGAGCCCTCAAAGAGCGCATCGCTGATCTCCCGTGGGAACAGCGATGCGATTTTGCCATTCAACTCAATGTTAATCACACTGACAATTGTTAGATCCGTTTTGCGGATCCGTAAAACGGATCCGTAAAACGGATCACAAAAACGCCGTGTGAACAAGCCCTAAGAGAGACCATACTCTGACTTAAGTTGGTCAAAATTCTTCAAAAGGTCATTGTGCAGAACCTGCGACAGAGTGTGAATACCTCCAGAAATACAATTCTAAGTGTACATTAGAGGTAGGGTTGGCAAACCTTTCTGAGTCCCACTGTTTTCTTCCGTCTCCAGCACATGACAT
This sequence comes from Phyllomedusa bahiana, assembly GCA_025379985.1. Classification (NCBI taxonomy): domain Eukaryota; kingdom Metazoa; phylum Chordata; class Amphibia; order Anura; family Hylidae; genus Phyllomedusa; species Phyllomedusa bahiana. The sequence goes on from JAODAL010038184.1 coordinate 6,263, forward strand.
AAGGAGGGCCATAACAAATACTGAGGTAACAACCTGACAGGTTGCCCCATAGTCATTTCCCTGGCCCCATCATGTTGCTGTTCAGGAGCAATAAAATAGAGCCATGTGTTAGCCAGACCTCATGAGTCCTTGTCCCTCTAGAGTTTCTAGCTTCATTCTGGCATAACATTTTTTTCACATAAATCAACTCCCTAAACAAGTAATGGATCTAAAAAGTATGGGGAGCAATCCATACTGAGGCATTATGTACAATGCACAGCAGTTGTGCCATAATAATCATTTTAATCAAATTACTGCACCCAACCTACACTATATAAAAGTCTGATCTATTGAAATATAACGTAATTTACCCCATATGCTGAACACCGTAGAAGGAAAAAAACACAGCAAAATTAAATTTTTTGGTCATCTCATATCCTCTAAAAATTGGAATAAAAAGTGATCAAAAAGTTACATCTATCCCAAAATGGTACCAATAAAAAGTACATTCCAGCCATCACTCAGGTCTATAAGTAGAAGCACAAAAAAGTATTGGTTACAGAAAATGGCATTGTCGCGCAATTTTAAAAATAGAAAATGTTAAGATTTTTTTTTACAGTACTAAAACATAACGAAAACTCTACATAGCTGTTATTGCCGGAATCAACCTGCAGAATACATATAAGGGCTTGTTCACACAGCATTTTCACTCCGTGTTAACTATGCTTTTTAGATCCGTCTCTGGGACCGGCAGGATGGACCCAGAGACGGATCTAAACAATTAGCAGTGAGATTATCACTATGGACTATGAGGAACACATGCAGCGGTGTTCACATGAGAAATCGCCGCTGCGTGCTTCCCTCCTGCCTGAGTGAAAACGCTGTGTTAACAAGCCCTAATACATCAAGAGCGAATGCTGTAAAAACAAAACCCCCGCAAATATGGCACGAGTAAAGTTTTTTTTCACATTTTTTTTCACATGTCTATGAAGATGGAAAGGTAAAAAAGTTATGGCGAAGAAGAAAAAAACTTAAATTATATCATATTATTATGAATGACTATCAGTAAGGGGAAAGGAAGGGGTTCTTCAGGCTAGTACTGAGCAGCAGCAAAGAATCATAGAGAGACTGTGGTGCTGCATGGGTACAGCTATACAATACTCTTTGGCGAAAAGAACACTGATGGCTTTCCTAAGGGGAAACTCTAGTGAAGTAACTGATGCAACCCATTTATGTAGCACTAACTCCTCCACTGTCCTCCTCCAGGGAGTTTTAGATTACTTACCCTCACTGCCCTAGACCTCCAATAGTGGTGGCAGTACTGACCACCATGGAGCCTTGGCTGTTGTCAGAGGGTGTGTGGTATACTGCATTAATTAATTTTGCCACACCTAGCTGCACATTTAACATGGGATGTTCACTTCAATCTATTGTTTTTTAGCATCATTTTTTTCTGTAGACCCATTCTTCATGCTCCACTGGTCTTTTGTTTACTTCTTCCATTTTCTAAACAGACATTACTGCTGTAGCCTTTGATTGGCTGCAGCATGCCCAACACCTTCCTGACAGCTCACTGTTGAATGGCAACAGCAGACAATAGCACATGACCACATTAACTGCATTAGTCTAAAAAAAATATATATATCAAAATGGACAACCCCTGTAACTATTTGTCTACTGCCCCTTGACTTTATACTTCCGGAATGGTGGAACTAATTGTACAGCTTTACAAATGGAGAGCTGGCTGTCAGCATTAGCCGGCCTTCCACTGAGTAGGCAGGGACAGCTTATTACTGTCCCTGCCTTCTCGATTGCAATGTACACAGCATGCAATGAGCATTGCATACATAGACAGGCAGAAAGCCTCTTGGCTTTTTGCTCCCGGCACCAGCAGCCACATGAATGCCGGGGATTGGTAACTGCATGAACTGCAGACCCAGATCATCTTTGCAGTCAGTCCAGGGTATTGTATTGCCCCTGAAACTGAGGCTAACATATCAGCCCCAGTTACAGGAGATATTAAAAAAAAAAAGTTATACAAAATGCCACCCAAATGTCCTCTTCTGACCTAATGGTGGGCACATTATGTGGAATAAAATAATAAAATAATAATAAAAAAAAATTGCACAAAATATTATTAAAAAACATTAACAGCAAATCCGCAACTTTTAACTACTTACCCCCATGACCCTAAAACTTTGTATTATGTACGGTATATATGAATGCCAATAACATGAAAGTGACATAATATGAAAACTTAGTTTATTGCCACTTTTGCTGTTAAAACAATAAATAAATTGACCTTTTTTACTGTTTTCCCTCCCATTAAATAAAAAAAAAATCGAATGTAAAAATTACATAACATTAAAGCCTAATGTGAAAAGAGCAAAAAAAAAATTAGTGGAATAGGCAAGTGTAAACAAAAAACGTTCTAGTGTTCAAACCGGCGTGTACTATGAAAAAGGTCAGGAACTGGTTAAAGCAAGTAGCAGAATTGTTAGTCACCTAGCTGCTTGCTGCAGTTGCTCAGGTAGAGAATAACTGACTATGGGACATAAATTTCCTGTATCCTCTGGAAGTAAGGCTCCTCTCACATCACATTTATTACATAAAATGCATGCATCCAAAGGGTCTTTTCTCTTTCAACCTGCGTGAATGTCCAGGTGTTCGAATGGAATGTGTCTTTGCAGCCAGAGTCATCCAATTAACCACGTTGGGCACCAAAAATTGTTATGGGAGTCTAAAATATCTCCCTACTTTGTTTGTGCGGTGCCCAAATTTTAAGTTTGTATGTACATACAATGTCGACAGAACAAGAGACATTTCGCAAAATGTTGGTGTATCCTTTCTCCTTTATTAAAAACTTGGCAAGCAGTTTTATAAACTTTCAGTGGTTCATGCAAAACATATATTTTTATTGGATAATACCTTTTAGCCATCTTTGTTAGCAACACCTCTTATAATTATTCATGCATTATAACAATCACCTCATTAATAATCATTAATAAGCATCTTTACTGGTCAGTACTAAAATCACACCTCTAATTATTCTGATTATTCTAAATATTCTTGAACGCTGCTTAGCATGCATGACATAGTGATTCTGAGATATCCAAAGGTCTGTGGTTCTACTGCGCATAACAGAATAACAAAGCTTCTAACTTCTGTCCTAAACATTTAGACTGGCATTGTCTTTGGTAACTTATAACAAAGCCACTGTTCACAATTACAGGAGACATTGAGATTCTCTTAAAACAATACAAAGACACAAGCTTCATGGAAGAAAACATGTATCATTAGAAATTGCAAAACTTTTAATCCTGTATTATAGAACCATTGAATTTATGACTAGAATTATTTCCATATCAGTATTCATCACTCATATGGTCTCATTCTAAGAAACATACACGGCTAAGGTAAATATTTATTACTTTATGTTGCTGTATGGACCAGTGTTTTCTACTAGGCCATTCCATACCGCTTTTGCAGTATACTAACCTATATCAGCCAGACAGAGACAAAAAAGACACTAATGTTGGTGTCATGAAACCTTAAGGACAGGTTTAGTGAAGTGAACATAATTCAACATTTTTACATTTCATTATTAGGGCGCGTCCACACTGCAAAGGACAAATATGAGCGAAGAAAAGCCCTCCCCCTCCACATTGACATGCACAGATTCCGTCCGAAAACTGGACGGAAGAATGTGCATGTTCAATGTTTTGCGGCCGGACCGCGGGCGGAAAAACCGCCCATCGGAAAACCCGTGCAGTGGGGCTGCTGCACGGGTTTTGCATAGAGCACCATTGTGCTAATTTTTGGCCGTTTTTTCAGGCGGTCTGAAAAACCGCAAACCGGCTGAAAAACCGTCCAAAAACCAGTGCCGTGGGGACATGCCCTTACTATGCTTATCTTTCAATTTCTTCCCTTTTTCTCACCATATACTTTGACAGCAAAAGATAAATAAATAAATTTCTACTGTAGAAAATGAGAAGAAACCAGGTGGCCAGGATGTGGGGATCCTTTGTACAAGATAGCCTTCACACAGCACCCAATGTGTCTTTGTAGGTCTCTGGGCTGCAAACGTTGATAGCTATGATTTTAGTGGAAAGATTAAAGGGATCCTGGACATCCTAATACAACTTTACCGCGGCAGGGAAGAAAGAGAGGGTGGCTGATAGCCATCAATAGACTAGTGAGAAAGATCATCAAATTAAACTAAAATAAGGAAGGATTTAGTGAACACTGAGGTCCCATTAGATGATGAATCCTGCATAGAGCAGAGGATTGTGAAACCACAACTACCATCATCAGTCAAGGAGTTGTAGGATTACATTGGTATCTGCATAAATATCATGTACTATGATATTTTTTGTATATAGTATGTAAATGGACTATTAGGGGGACATGTATGAAGATCGGCGCGTCGAAGCGCCTGTATTCACGTTTTTTTACGTGAAAACTGCGCCTGATGTATGTCAGCGCTGAAGTGCGCTCATACATGCGGGGCAAACTTCGACGCCTCCGACAGACAGACCACATTGAAATTGGTCTTCCTGTCGGAGCTTGAATGCGCCTCACTTTACCGACCCGCATTCATACATGCGTTGGTGTTTTTTCGTATGTGGTGCGTCCCGCCCCAGAATGCCCACAGCACGCCCCTTTATGTTAGGCGCATTAGAAATTGGCGAAGCTTTTGCCTAATGTACCTAACACATAGGGGAGGTGCGTCCGACAGCGGAGCCGGCACAGAGAGGCGCATTATACGCCAGAAAATCGGCGAAAACGCTGATCATACATGTCCCCCTAAATGTGGTGTATGTAGCATGTTGTAAATATGGACAGAGCATTTTGAGATCATTAAGCATGACTGACTTTCTTTTCTCATGTTGTATAGTGTTTGTACAACCATGTTGTGCTTTTTGTTGTAAAGTGACAGGGACACCATAAATGCAGGTGTGTGGAGCTATGGTGGTTGGGGCCTACTGGTGGTGGTGTGTTGGGAGTTGTAGTGCGACAGGCGAATAACAACCACAAAGATTTTTACCTTTTTGTTTTACTCTCCCATAGACAAACTGGGACTTTATTGATGTATTCAGGCGCATCCAGATAACAGTTTTTCTAGCAATAACTGATTTAGGCAGTTGTAAATTGTGCCATGTCAGGACATTATGGGCCACATGTATGATAACTGTTTAGGTCTAAAACTCACTTTTTTGCCCATAGTGACCTATGGGCAAAAAAGTGAGTTTTAGACCTAAACTGTTTCATACATGTGGCCCTATGTCTCTATGTATTATGCAGATTGTCAATTATATTATATTGAATACTGTTCTTCATGCATATGTATTCTCGAATGTTTGTTTCATTTCTGTGATGTCTACTTTAATAAAAAGAAATAGTTGATCAGAAAAAAAAAGAACCACGAAGACAGCAGCAGGTTGGGGTTTTGGCAGGCATTACTCACGGCTCAGATGTTTAGGACATCCAGTTACAGATTCACAAGTCATCAATTTCATAATCATTCACATGGAGGGATAAACACACTAATTTTCTTAGATCTCTGTCCTGTTTGCAGCAACCACATGTCAGCCAATCATGAGTATTCTCTAATTGCTCTGTCCGCACTTTACCGGTGATCTTTCAGGCCCATGGGTATTTGAAGGAGAATGTCTACCTACTTTGGTAGACTAAAGGCTCTCCATACCCTTTTCACCATAAAGCTTTCGACTGGCTTGTGCTGTCTGTCAAACTATGTTTCCCTCCTCGCTGATGGTTTCTTTACCCTTTATCTATCCCTTGACTTTATCTTGTTTCTCAGTTTCTTTTCTGCTCTGTGAGTATCGTACCTGCTGTTTAAGTTACTGTGATTACACTTATCCGCGGTAAACCCTGGTACATTAAACATTTATACCTTAAAGGGGTTGTATCATTACATTAAATGGTCTTCAGACTAAGGGGACAGTGAAAGCAAGCAACTTTGCAATTGGATGTCATTTGGAAAGTTGTCTTCTTTTCACTGTCTCCCTTATCTTCGTTTTGTGTAAACACTGTTCCCAAGTGCTGGTCGGATTCCACCTCCTTTCATTTCATTGGCTGACGGCTCTACAAATTTACATTCTGTCTGGCCCCCAGTCGTATTCATGGGAGCGTGCATTCCTACCTCTCTCACTCAGAATAAGGGGCCGGCAACATTTCACTCTGCACAGCCATGAGCTCCACAGTAACACTGCAGCTGCTTCTACAATCAGAAAACAGCAGAATTGTGCCTCGGTGCCTAATGCTCCTGCCTGTGAACATAGAAGGGAGACAGATCTGTGCTGCTCTGGATGAGTTCACAGAAGACTGTATTCAACTGTAACAAACCTCCAGCTGTGAGAGGAGAAGAGATCAGTGCTCTGAGTTCAAAGAAGACTGTCTAGACTGAATGCAAGCCTGTTTTGTGTAAACAAACAGCTCTTACAAAATAAGACTGCATAGGTAGAGGAAGGACACAGTGACATGTGGACTCAGACAAAGAGGGGGGGGGGGGAGCAGGGATGTGCTGTCCCCTCCCACTGATCTCAAACAAACACACTGACTCGCGAGCGAGCACGAACAGTGAAGGGGGGGTTATGTCATCCCCGTTCAGTTAAGCAACACCCCGCTGGGAGGGGAAGAAACGATCCTGTATTTCAGGAACTGAGAAAATGAAGCTACAAGAAAACAGCCAAACTGATGAAGAGATACATCCCCTTTAAAATTTTTACACTTCTGAGTAATGTGATGCAATTCCACCCACTGCTTTAATCATTCTTTGTCCAATATATCCATATATGCATGTTCTCCCCAGCTCTAGTTATCTACTGTAGAAGCCATCCCAGTTAAAGATCAGTTGTCATGGTATGGCCCCAATGTGTATGAAGGTGATGGTATGTCAGACGTGCCAAAGAGAAGCTTTACTTAAGTGAAAATTTACAAATTCTTGATTTAAAAAGGGAAAGAAAACAAAGTATGGTGAGGTGCCTGGGATGTATGATAAGAACGAATAGTAACTGTTAAAATGTGGGAAAAAAACATAAACTTGTGCTACTGTCACACTTTAAACTGCAAAAGTTCTAGCCACAGTGCATGACAAGTGTTTAGTTAAGGTGGAAAATGCATTACATTTGTGGAAGAAGACATGAACAGAAAGCGTTTTCCAATTGATGGTAACGTGTTGTGTCAGAAAGCATTGAGCCTATACAAAGACTTTAACAGGGAGTCATATGAAGCGAGAGACACCAAGCCAGTTACTTCAAATAGAGGATGGTTACACAGACCTAGGAAAAGGTTTCTACAGTTAAGGAGAGATGATTTAAGAAGATTTCCTGTAATGAGAACTTATCACTTATCCAAAGAATAGGTGCTGTGTCTAATCGGTTGCTTGGACCCCTACCAATCACAATTGCGGGGGTCTGTGTTCCTCTGTTTGAATAGAGCAGTGGTTATATCTGAGTTGAACAGAGCAACAGTGTACATACAGTATTCAACCACCGCTCCACTCAAATGGAGAAACACAGCACCTGTGTTCTTGTGATTAGTTGGGGCTCCACCAGTTTTTCCATCTCCAAAATTATATGAGGGCGTGTATTATTTTGGAGTATATACAACATTTTTATCACTCTTTATTAACGTTTAATAAATCAGACTTTTATGGACACGGTGATTATGTTTCAACTTTCAATTTTTTTATTGGTAAAATGGGAAAAGTGGGTTGTTTTGAACTTTTAGTATTTCCCTAATTTTTAAAATATTTTTAAAACTTTTAAAAAAATGTTTACTTATATTTTAGTTCCCTAATTTGGTACCTGAGCACTAAGAGAACCAACTGCTTGAATAATATTCTTCAATACTAATGTCCTTGGCAGGGTATAATATGAGCTGCAAGATGGCAGGTCTGTGGGGCCTCCATTAGGCTCTCTGCTGCCATGACATCTTATAGTTATGAATGGAAGGAAGGAATCCTCATGCTGCTATCCAATTGCCTCAAACGATTCTCAGGACTGATCAGCTGACCATGCAGCACAGATGAGCTTGATTAGTGGGACTGGTTGATTGCTGTCCCTCTATAAAGCTGAGTTTCACTTAGTGGCTGGTACAGAGTATACTCTCAGACTGAGACTGAGTTTTGTGATTGGCTTGCATTCTCTTTCTAGTATCATACATATTTTGACCATAGTTTCCTGTTTTGATTTAGTGTTCTGTACTCCATTAGCTAGAGTCTATTTTGTGCTAAGTTCTTTGTTTGCTTTAGTCCTGTCGTGTGTCAGTTTTTCAGTGTGTTCTATTCTGAGTTCTCTTTGTTAAGTCTGTGCTGTTTTTTTAGGGTCATCATGGCTGACCTATATCAGTTTTTCAGTGTGTTCTATTCTGCGTTCTCTTTGGTAATTCTGTGCTGTTTGGTTAGGGTCAGCATAGCTGAGGGACATTATTAGAGATATCTTCAGGAGGGTCTGGTGTCAGGGCAGCCATAGAGTTGGATTTTTAGCGACAGCTTTACGGAAAGCTAAATTAGTGTCAGGTATTGCTTGGTGTCTTTGCTTGAGGATTCAAGCAATTTGTCATTTCATCTCCATCAGTGCCTTGCTATCGTCCATCTTGCTGTCATCTAATAGTAAATCTCTACATTTATTTTTGATACATGCTTCAAATATTAATTGAAGGAGACTGCTGGCTGGATTCATTCCATTCTAAGTTCAGTTTGCTATCTATGTAAACCAAACCAATGTTGTTACACTTGGAGGCATGATGCAATCATGTTATGGGGCAAGCAAAACAGGAGGTAGAAGGAGGCGCTTCCTTCCTATATAAGAGCATAAATGCAAGTGGCATTGACCATGGCATCTAAGTAGTTAATAGCCAGGATTGAAGTTATGTTCGGTGATGGATGCTTAAGACAAGTGCTAGCTGCCACTTGCTCTTTGTGGAGTAGACTTAGCTCCTGCAGCCACTCCATACATACTTCCTGACATTATGACTAGAGATAGGCGAATTTCTCAAAAATTTTCTGACAAAATTTGTTTCGACCCGAATTCATTCGCAGCAAATTGCATTAAAAAACAGCTATTTCCTGGCTGCAGAGAGCCTGTAGGGTGTTATAGAACATTGTGCCATGCTCAAATATGCATAGGGAGCATGTTTTAGTATGACACGCACATGACAGCCGCCGCTCTTAGAATTGTTTCACTCTTCACTTCTCTGGGCACTTGCAGGGGCAAAACTGACCAAATAACTGAAGCGGGAATGCAGCCTGACAAGGTAATGTCAGCACCAGCTGGAAAGAACCGAGCTGAGGGCTAAGATACTACAATAGTATCAAAGAACACAATAGTAGGTTCCTGGAGCTGGCACAGGTCGCAAACACATAAGGTACGTCACGAGCATGGTCACCTGCGGCCACAGGCTCCTGTGTCCATCTAGAAGCCGTGAGGTTGACCACCAAGCCAATGCTTCTCGAATGGTCTGACTAGGTCATCCACTTCTCCCAGATGACAACTGACAACCCCATCACAGAGTCATGGGTTTGTCAGACACAACCTTAGATTGACCCGGGAGCAGTGTCCAGGTGCCCTTCACCTGTACTCAAACCCACCTCTGTCTCGTTTGCTTCCCACAGCCAAAAGAACTACTATTGCTGTGGCCTCTCCGCCACTATACAGTAGGACCAACTCTTTGAGGACAGTGGGCAGCAAAAAAGGTGGGGACGACTTCCACAGCTTTCTTGGATAAGCGGGCAAGTAGTGATAGGAGAGGTGGCGTGGGGAATTATGTTGCGAGTGGTAAGGCTTTGTACAGTGACACCGTTGAGGACGGCGGTGACAGGCAAACACTAATCGATGTAGCTGGTTGCACTTGGGAGCTGGGTGAAGCAAGCAAGGCAGGGACAAGGTATCCTGGTGCCCTAGTTAAACAAGGCATGAAGTTCCCCCCAAATGGAAAATTCAGCCCACTCCATGCCTCCTTGCGCCCCCTTTAAAAAAAAAAACCCCCTTTGGTGCCTGGGATTGAAGTGCGGCCCTAGTGGTCTCCTAATTTCGGCAACGCATTGTGCCCCCCGACCTGGAAGTAAGGGCTTCAAATCATCCTCATCATCCATCATCATCATTGGGAGAAAGAAGCGGCAGCTTGCGCTACAGGCAGTGTCGTAGCCGCCAAGTCGTGTAGTGTGCCCGGGAAGTCAGCAGGGTGGCAGCAATGCGAGTCCGGGGACCAAACTGCCCATCGATTTAGACCACCCCTTTGCAGGTCCAGAAAAATAGCGGTAACAGGGGCTCACTAGAGGCATGGCGGCGGTACAGACTAGTCAGTGCGGAGCATTGGTGGTAAAATCACCTACTTGGGCGGTGTGGCTAGTTTTTTGAAAAGAACAAGTGGAGGAGAACAAGGCTTTTAGGTTTTAATCTGAGGCAGAAAAGTAAAGCGTGACCAGGGACCAAATTGGAACCACACCAAGCATCAACATGCAGCGTCACCATACAGTGGCTTGGGAGAAACGTGTCTCAGATGTGGTGGTCCATTCTGTCGCAGCAACAGCCGCTCCCAGTGGCATGCCTCCCATTTCAGGCAGTCAAGGCTCCACCACCTCTGCCGAAGACAACTGCCTGTCTTTTACATCATCTACCTGCTATCTACCTGCTCTCTCGGCACTTATGTGTGCTAGCAATTTCGTTCACTCCGAGACGATTGCCAAAAAAAAACGGCAGTAAGGCATTTAGCCATCCCTAATGCAGAGCTGACCGTGCTCCTGTTCCCAAGTTGATGGTACTGCAGTACCCTCCCTTTTCAAGGGTGGACTTCTGCACTGTTCAGAGAACTGGCCAGTAAACTTTGCATGCCACTTCTGCCATTTCTACAACCCGCCAAGCACACCCTCACTCTTGAGCTAAACAGAACAGAGAAACTATAAACAGAGAAAAACAGGGAAGAAATCTGAAGAACAAGGGCAAAACAGGATAAATATATGAACAGGGATAAATATATGAACAGGGAGAAATTGATGAACAGGGAAAAATTGATGAACAGGGAGAAATTGATGAACAGAGAAAGGCCAGCAACGATTTTTTTGATGATCCAAGTGGACAGGAGTACTCCCCTGTGTAATTTTGATGTCATCCAGTGGCAGCTCATGTTGACACCACTGTTTGCTCAGGGAACTACGATGAATAAATAAGAGTCATTCCACTTGCTTCATGTCCTGGAACAGAATCTGCAGATCTGTCTGGGTCAGGGACTGGAGACGTGGCAACTACCCATCTCACGGCCACTTGAGTCCATAAGAGAGGAGGAGGAAGACATTGGAGCACAAGCAGTGGGTCTGGCGAAATGAGTGGTTTTTTATTCAGGTGACAGAGTGAGTCAGTAGCCAGCCGGGAAGGATTAGGAAAGATAGGAAGATGACCCATACACCCCATCGCAGTATACATGGAGATGGAGGCAGGGAGTCCCTCAGAGTCACTTGCGCAGATGCCCACTGCATGCTGATTTTGCCTGTCAGTGCTAGCTGAATTGTCACCATCCGGCAGGGGGAAGACTTCTGGCCTCTCCACACTCTTGGGACCCTCGTTACCGACCCAAAAGGAGGCATTTTTTTCACCTGCCAAGATGAGGACAAACTCAATTACTAATTAGAGAACATCCTATGAGTCCATCGGACGCTGCCTAACTGTCGCCATGGTCCATCTCTATCAGTCTGACCGGTGGTTCATCAGCGCTTCATGTACTAACTGCCTACAGACCACGGCTGCTGTTGGAGGGATTTAAGCGGTTGCCGAGCATTACCATCTCCCATCAAGCAGCAACCTGAGTCTGGAGTTGTTGATGAGCAGCTTTCTTCACCTCCTAGTGATTTAGGTACCCACCACACAGCATCTTGAGCGACCCGTAACCCTGGATTCTTATGGGCTACCACCTCAGCGTACTATTCATGATCGCCTGGTCACCCGCCTGATTCAACACATCAGCCTGCCAGCTACTCCCTTTCTACCACCCACCATCTTTACAGGGACTGTATTGCCACCACCTCCCCACTTTTCAATGGGCCTGTTATTTAGCCTTCTGATGCTGCTGCCACCATCACCACTCAGTGTCTCCTCATGCAGCTGCAACTGAGCACTCTCTCAGTCGACACTCTGTGAATTTCCTAATGCTGTTTTCCAAACCCTCCACCACTCTATGACATGCCACTATGTTTGGTTTTCCCCTTCTTTATACTGTCCACAAGGAATAAAAAGGACAAACACAACTAATTGTGTTTCGGAGAAGCTGTAAGACTAGTTATGACATGGTCCTTTGTTTGCATCATGATTGGTCAGATAGTGGAAGCCAAAATCATTAGTGGATACTAAAACACAAAGAACACTGGAAAATATTCAATTTACTTATTTTTGGGTTCAATTCCTGTTTCTTTTGGCTTTAGCAATGAAGGATTATTGACCAACTGAAAGCGGACACTGAAGGATCAAACAAATGGCAAAATGATTGCAAAATGCAAAATCCACTCTTTTGGGGGGGCTCTACATGTATAAGCATTTAACAGAATCACCACAATAAATGAAAAAAATAACTGCCACAATTAGCACTATCCCAAGAAACTGACTTGAGAATGTATGTTAGGACTTGAAATATACAGAAACTGAATTGAAACAGAATTCCACCACAAAAAGTGATTAAAAAACCTTGGCCACATATTAAATACAGCCCACCGGTCTGAATTGATGGATTTTTCAGGCAAGTATGTGAAGAACTACACATACCATGTATTTCACTCCTAAATTAAAACCCACAAAACGAATGAAATTAACCCTTGTGATATAAAAAAAGCCTACTGAAAAAAAAGATGAAAATGGAGGCAATATTTGGGGCAAATAAATAGCACACCCTGTATTTCACTCCAAACTAACCCACAATCAACAGCTAAAATTGAACCCTTGGATATAAAATACCCCTAAGCAAAAAAAACGAGGTGCTGAAATTGAGACGAATATGGGGGCAGAAAAACACCAACCCTGTACTTTAGGGAGAATAACCCAAAAACAAAAACAAAAAAATAACTCAGGAGCGATAAATGTGATCCAACTGACAACCCACTTGTGAAGCTCTTTGGCCCCAGTCACTGATAAAAGCAGTTTGTTTTATAAAAGTTTTATATAGAGCAGCAGATACAGAACGCTGGTTGAGGTAGAGGTGTGCAACTGATACGGACTTCTGGTGTCTCCCTCCCCCTCTCCCCCCAGTCGCGGATAAAAGCAGGTTGTGGTATAATTACTTCTATAAAGCAGCAGCTAGATGTATGCCAGACTGACAAGTGAGAAGCGTGGAAATTAAGAATGGCGTTCCTTATTTATAGCTGTGAACGTCACAGAAGCCTGCCAGTCGCTGATTGGCTTCATGTCTGCACATGTCATTGAGGGTGTTCCTTTCTTCCTCCCAGAGTTTTATTCCCCATGTAACGCCATGTGCTCGCAGCCATTTTACCAATAAAAAAGATGCTTCATTCCCACGAAGTACCATAAACTCGGCTTCCGCAGCAGAACCAAAGTTTTCCTGAAATTCTAAACGAATTCCACTTCATTAGAATCGATTCGCCCATCTCTAATTATGACATACATCTACGCTGGATTTAAAACCTTGCCTTGACTATTGTGGGCAAAATAAACAGCAGATAACACTTGTGGTGGATTTTGGAGTTATTGGATTGTATAAAGCAGGGGTCCCCAACTCGAGTCCTCAAGGCCCACCAACAGGTCATGTTTTCTGTCTTTCGTTAGCATTGCATCGGTGATTTAATAATTGTCAGGGCATTCTGTGGGATATCCTGAAAACATGACCTGATATAAAGGGTTCCCTTTATTTCTCCAAATAAGACCTCCATGGGGCTTATCATCAAATCCAGTTTAAAGCAGTAGACGAAAGGGAAGATCACTTTAAACACCTAAGATGGGCGCTTTAGTACCTAATGATGCCCTTCAGTGTCTGCAGTCCCCCTAGAGTCTTTTAGCAGTTCATTAACAATAAAGATTACCCTATACATAAAGGGTGCATCCAAATAAGTCAGGTCAGTTGCAGGTTTTCTGCATTGAGTCTGTAGAATAAAAGCAACATACAAAAAACTTGCAACAATTAGTGTGACTGTTGACATGGATTTATTGTGGAGTAAAATCCGCAATAATAATTGTTGATTCTGGGGTTGCAGATGTTTTTTAGTGACCAACTGTGGAAACCCTGAAATCAGCAAATCAGAACTATTTGAACACTTATGGTATTGAACTGTAAAGACATGGTTGTTCTCCAGATGTCACTATATAAGGCCCCATTAACATTATGGGCGACATGTATGAAGGAAGGCGCGTCAAAGTGAGTAGTCGAGTCTCATTGTCAGTGTATAATGCACCTGAATGTATGAAAGTGTTTTTTGTGTGTGTTCATAGAAATGGTATGTAAAGTTCGACCGCCTCCCTAATGAGTTAGGCGCATTAACGGAACTTAGGCGCATAGTAAAGCGCCCTAAACAATAGTCCCCGGAGTCGATTGTCTAAGCTCTTAACATCGACTTGAGGCTTAAACAAAACGGCTTAAACGACCGACCTGAAGTCCCCGAAGTCGATTGCTAACTCTTAACAACTGACTTTGACTAGAGACCTTAGCAACTGGCCTTTAACTACTTTTAGTGACTTCACAACGCATTCAGTCCTAGAAATATCATATTTTAATATTGTGATTTGCATTAGCATCAGTATGCATTGTAGAGTAAACTTATCTAGAGTGGGTTAACATTAACATGTAACAATGTGAAAACCATAATTTACATACACTATATATATAAAAGACATCATTTGCTTTTTAATCCACTTGGGACACCCAAAAATGATGTCATGGTCTTTGGAACCTTCTGGTTTTAATGTCATCATCTGAGTTAATTATGAGACACATCTGTGGATTTATTATTATAACAACACCAAAAACACACTGCTCCTGTGTGTATCATAATGGGAAGTCAAATAAATCGAGCCAAAATATCAGAGAAGAGAGTTGTGGACTTCACAAAAGTCCTGATCATACCTTGGGTGCAATTTCTACCTGAAGGTTTCTCGATCATCCGTACATAACAATTCATACCCAATACAAACAAGATTGGGGGAATGTCCTGCCATCATAACCACTCAATAGATGAACGTGCTTTGGACCAACAACCCAGAACAAACGCAAATGACCTGTGAAGATGCTGCGAAACTGCTAAAATTTGTGTCTTATCCACAGAGAAATGAGTACTGTATCAACATGGGCTGAAAGACCACTCTGCCGGAAGAAGCCAATACTCCAAAAAAAACTAGAATAGCCAGATTCATGTTTGCTAGATGCACAGGAACAAAGACCTAATCATTTTTTGATACATTCTTGAGGTCCTGACGGAATTAAATTGACCTGTTTTTGGCCATAATGACCATCGTTATGTTTAGAGAAAAAGGTAGAAGCTTGGAAGCCTAAAGAACACCATCCCAACTCTGAAACACTGTGTGGCAGCCTCATGTTGTGGAGGTTGTTTTGCTCCATGAAGGACTAGTTGCACTATACAACAAATAGATGGCATCATGAGGAAAGGCGGAAGCATACCATCCAAACTGGTTACAATTGGCCTTAATGATAACAAAGTCAATATTTTGGAGTGGCCATCACAAAGTCCCTGATCTCAATCCTAACGACAATTTATGGGCAAAGCAGAAAATGCATGATCGGTCATGACGAGCCTCCAAATATGTCTCAATTACACCAGTTCTGTCAGGAATAATGGGCCAAAATTCCTAACCAACATTGTTAGAAGCTTGTGAGAAGGATCCAAACGTTTAAACCATCTCATACAGTTTAAGGGCAAACTAACCAAATACTAAAGAAATAGATGGAAACTATTTACTTGGCAAAAAAGAAAAATAAAAAAAAATAAAAATGCCTTAAAAAATTATGTCTCTCATATTTCTGCATTTGGCAAATATAAATAAATTTGGTTCCTAATTGACCTAAAAAACGGGGAAGGTTTTTTTCTGATGTCATGTCAGATAGCGAGAAAAACTCGGTTTTAGCCCTGATAACGAAGTGGACGACTTTGTTGTGTTTCAGGATGTCCAAAAATTTGCCAGAAAATTAACCTTAAAGAGATTTTTTTTAATAAAAATCGTAAAAATCTAGAGACCTCCCAAGAACCCCTATCTCTAGGGCGGATAGGACCCTCATAAAAAAAACAATCCACCTTTTACCCTATTTTCTCACAAGGCAACTATATTCCTATTTTTATTGATTTAGTTACAAACGATCTTAGGAAAATTACAAAAAAAACTTCCAAAAAAACCTAATTTAACCAGATAGAACAGGCATCCACATCACTCACAAAAAAATCAGGAAATTGTTATAAGAAACGCCGACAAGGGCGGCACGGTAGCAATTCAAAACTACCAAGAATATAATAAAAAAGCACATCGTATCTTAGATGACGAGGTATACTATAAAAAAGTGGAACCCATAGTATATGATGATTTAAAAACTAAATATGCCCAATTTATAAAACAAAACTTTGATCAGGGCACTATATCTAAAGAGGAATTTTAATTTTAACAACTAAAGAAAGCCACTACACCTTTCTATTACCATTTACCAAAAGTGCACAATAAGCCACCAGAAAAGACCCCCTTGTAGACCTATAATCTCAGGTATAGGGTCAACATATCTCACCCTCTCACATTTTATATGGAAACACGCCAATTACAGCCATTAGTTGAAAAATTGCGCGAGTTTCCTAAAGATTCAGCATACTGTACTCAGGGAATTTGTCGCACACAATGAAATGACCAATATATTTTTGGCCAGTCTCGATGTGACGGCTCTCTATCTAATATGGAACATTCCTTGTGCATTAATGCCATAAAAGAAATTTTTAGATACTGAGCCCAATTTTTCTTCCATTTTTAAAGGTTTTTTAATTGAAGACTGAACTCATTTTAAAAAAACATAGTTTTAAGTAATAAAACACACATTAACACCAGCACTAGAGGCACTGCCATGGGGACCTAGGGTTGCACCTCTCCTTCTTGCCAACCTCTTTATGGGGTCCTTTGAAGCCAAATTCATCAACAATAGTCCATATGTGAAACACATTAGGTACTATAAAAGATATATTGATGATTTATTGTTTATCTGGGAGGGATCTATAGATACCTTCAACAATTTTGTCTATCTCTAATATAACCACTGGGGTAACAATTTACAGCCACCTCAAGCCGCAGTGAATTAAACCTTCACTCATTTACATATGTATATAAGAACACCCAAATAATGTTCTAAAACCTTTCTTTACAGCTACAGACTCTAAATAGTTTATTTTGGGCGTTTAAATCAAACCATCAACGTAAGTGGATAAGGAATATCCCTTACGGACAATACCGCCACATTCGAAAAAATTGTACTGATACCAAAGTTCTCACTACACAAGCAGAGACACTCACAACTAAATTCTTACAAAAAGGTTACCCAGCCAATCTACTAAAGGGGGCAATTACCCTTACCCAGGAGCAATATCTGGAATTTAAGAGTAAAAAAACAAAAGCTGATTTCAACCTCTGTTTCACTACCACGCACAACTCCCAATACAGGGAAGGGCAAGATATAATTAATAAGACAATTGGAGCCCCCTCTTGCTAAGAGATCCCATACTAAAAGGAGCCATCCCAGACAGACCACAATTTATCTATAGAAAAACCAAAACTTTAAAAAATATCCTGGCTCCCTCCCGTTTGAGACAACATAAAAAGATTCCTACAATTACAGAGAATACCACATTTGTAACATCTGGATCTTCGGCATGTAACCATCATTGCTGCAAGTGATGTTCTATTATAGCAAACGGTGACCATTTCTCTTCTAATTCCACGGGAGGAAAAATTAAAATGAAAGATCACCTTAACTGTGCCAGACTACGTCATGTATCTCATCCCTGCCAGGTGGTTTCCCATACGTGGTAATACCACTACAAAATTAACACGCAGGACTAGTAACCCATCTTATGATATAAAGCATAAACGAATTGGTTTTTACAGTAATTTTCCGCGGCACCAAGCGGAATTTTCATTCACAGTGATGAGGAATGTCCTAAACTTTAGTTACACAACCCATTTGAGACACATCCTTGATTCTCACCCCCGATCGAGTGCAAAAACAACTTGGTACCGTGAGTCTTACTGATTATAAATTGAATACACTCAGCACCTGCACGTTTTAAAATGAAAACACGATTCTATCATTAAATAAATTTAAGAAAATTTCTGAGAATCTCAAGATCAGCTTTTTAATTTTATATGAGCGATTCTAAAAAGAACATCTGAGGAAGCTGATTGAGTATGTCAGGCGAAAAACGCGTTAGTTTGCACAATAAAAATTCCAGACAAAATACGATTGCCTTCTTGGTCCTTTACTCATTCTCGCTCTCTAGTAATAAGCTATCCCAAATTCACCTCACGGCAGTAACCTGTCTCTATAGTTATCTCCATTATCTCTCATACCCTGGCGTCGCCACGTGAAAATCCCTAGCGGTAATCGTTTCGGAGCTGCTCATCGCTTTGGGATAACAACCGAAAGAAAGTGCACAATACTATATCGTGGCTGTACCGTCATTTTTGTACAGACGCAATAGGTGAGCACTGTACAATCTCCTAGGTTGATTTTATTATTGTCATAGAATTCATCTGCGCTTTTGTTTCCAGCTTTTTATTCACCCAATGATACTATCTCATAGGGAGGGTGTAATACTTTTCTACCTATAAGCCGAGGAAAAACCATAGCATATGTGTCTTTTTATATATTTTTAACTGTATATACTGCTGATAGTTTGATCCACCATCCAATGGTCATATTAAAAGTATCCGCAGTACCATATATTAATTAGATTAGTGAAGTTTTAACTTGAAGAAAACATTAACTATGAGCAACATCAAAGTACACAGTCAAAATTGTCAGTATAAACGACATAGGTTAGTCTCGGATGGCGACATTGTTTGAAAACGTTTCCCTTTAGCAGAAGTCCCCATATCGAAAATAAGCTCTCAACTGGATCAGAACTGAACGCAGCGAATGACAAATATTTCTGCACATTACCTGCAAGCACTTTGAAAGTTCCCTTTTCAAGAAGTGTAAAACGATCGTCATCATTTTCACCTGGCTCATATCGAAAGATAATTTTCTTATCTCTTTCTAATTCGTTGTCATCTTCATCATTTTTGCACATAACCTGCATATGTTTCTTTACAACTTCGATCTTCTTACCTAACTGTTACTGAACATAAAAATTTGAGTACTCTGTGCTTGACAACCACCTCAATACACTGCTGAAAAATCTGAACTGATCTCACCACAGGCACTGCACGTTTTTCTATCCCATGATGGTATTGACCCCTTGCTTGGAAAGATTAATCTCCTCGCTTTCATGCCGAACAATGGTTAACCATTAGACCTTCCGTCCGCTGATCGAAGAGTGGTGGACAAGTAACAGCATTCAGTTTAATGGCAGATGCTTATCTAAGTTTTCTTGACCAACTACTTCAGGACTTCAGCTCATCACTGTCCTTTGTATCCGGTGCAACAAGTTGTCATGATTTCAGCTCGAACAGTGGAATCAGTGAAACAAAGAAGGAAGCGTGGTGCTGACAATGTCCGTCATGCCAGCAAAGCATTGCAGAAAACTTGTTAGGTTCCCTTCAGGACTTCCCATACACACTGTCCCAGACACAAGATTTTTAATGCCCAGTTAGCTTCAGTGCATTGGTAAGTTCGGTGCGCTGCGTGAAGGAGGCTTTGGATCATGTGCAGCAAGAACTCCAACGGGTTTGGTATCTCGTTCTGCAAACATTGAATCGTCTTGAACGTCGGCCTTGCTTCTGGCTGATTCCTCCTTTTCCTTTCCCGCTATTTGTGTTCCAATGTTCGGTGACAGCTTCAGCTTCTCCATCACTGCATCCTCTTTGCCCATTGTTTCAAATGTGGAACTGTTCATCCTTTCTTTGACAGATTTTGCCGCACAAATTTTTTCAAGAAGTTCATCAGTTGCCAACTTGTCATTGCCGGCCAAGACTTCAGACTCAAGCAGCTCAGTCCTTGAAATGCAGTGTTGTAACAATTTTCTAACACTTCTGCAGAGAGGCCGTTATAACAGGCAACCTTTGACATTGAATCTGTGTTAGCTAGGAGATGCAGAGCATGAGCGACCCACAGTCACATGTCCGATTTTTTTCAAAAGCGAACAATACCTTTTTCATGGCACCTGGCCCCATCTGAGTGGAGAATCAATTGCGTGCTCTTGTAGTCATGCCATAAACTGTGCAACCACCATTTCCTTGTGATATGTTCATGTAACACTCCTGAATCTCCTGCACATGGTTCACGAAAAAGGTCCACAACCTTTTTCCTGTCCAGTCTTCAGTGATAAACTGAACACGCAGTCCAAAGAAAGTGAAACGGCAATGATCCTTGTCCGTCCACTCGTCGAACATGAGATTGACAGTGTTCACTGATGCCAGATCAACCCTGACTTTGTCTACCAGAAAGTCATAGACATTCTTTACATATGAATTGCTCAGGAGTGGATTCGCAGTATTGACAGCTGTTGGGAAGTTCTTCGCCGAAAAAGTAGCGGAATCCCGCGATTATTCAGCATCCGAAAATCGGCATTCAGTCCAGAGCCAACCACACATAAAGTCTAATTTAGTTGTTCATGGCTTGGTGCAGGCCCACGTGTAGAACCAACGCCAGACTTTTTTCAACATGTCTTTATAGTGCTTCTGCTTCAGTCTTGTGTCTTTGCAATTATTCTAAAAAGAAACAATACAAAAAATACATCAAAGTATTTATGACCATAAGTATAGAACAGGCAGTCCCCGGTTATGAAATGGGATAGAGACTGTAACTTTTGGTCTTAAGATAAATTTAGTATCACGACCCCTGTCGTGGGGAAAAAAAGTATTTGTCAGCCACCTATAGAGCAAGTTACTCCCAATTAAAAAGATAAAGGCCCCTAGAATTGTCATCATAGGGAGGGCACCTCAACTATGAGAGAAAATGAGAAAAACGAATCCGCGAAAATCACATTGTCTGATTAGGAAAGAATTTATTTGCAAATTATGGTGGAAAATAAGTATTTGTCACTACAAATAAGCCAAGATTTTCTGGCTCTCACAGACCTGTAACTTCTTCTTTAGAGGCTCCTCTAATCTCCACTCATTACCTGATTATCAGTATAAAATACACCTTTCAACAACCTCAAACAGTCCCACTAGCCAAACTCCACAATGATGAAGACCTATTGTTGAGCGATGCTTGGCTATCTGAGAAATCGTACGATTAGTCTGATAGTATCGGCCCGGCTATCGATAAGTTTTTCGATAGTGAGCACTATTATGAGCGATAACCATTAAAGTCTATGGGAGAGCAACAACACCTTCATTATTACACCCAAACAAGGCTGGAGAAGCTGAATTAACATCCACAACATCAAATGGATAATGCTAACATCTTAGGCACACACTTAGTTATAAAAGTCCACAGAAAAAAAGTCACAGACCATTCACTAACCCCGTCTTGTACCACAGCCTGACACTTCAACCTGCATCACCCAAAAAATAAAAAGTCCAGAAGGCAGTAAATGATTTGAACCATCATGTTACTTGAACTGGACATTGAAAATCCCTGTCCTGGAACGCAGCATGAGCCCCAAACCTGCATGACCCCAGAACTTTAAAAAGTGCCGCAACAAATGAGTCATTCAACCACCATTATAGTTTCACTGCACATAGACTATACCTGTCCAGGACCGCAGTAATGACCATTAAACCTGTCCTGACCCCCATATTAAAAAGTGGCCGGAAAAGGAGTCTGTATCTGTTATGTTTTTCGTATAATACAACGTATTATTTGCACCCTTTCAATTCACCTGTGGTGACAATAGAATTGCTGTTTAAGATTTACAGTGGAAGGCTGCGTCAATGAACAAAGCTGGGTGCGCAAAAGTCAAAAAAAACACCGTAACTGTTATTTTTAGTATAATAAACGGTATTTTTTTTGCAACCTTTCAATTCACCTGTGGTGAATAATAGAATTTGCAGTTTTAAGATTTACGTGGATGCTTCGCGTCAATGAAACCAATGCTGGGTGTGCAAACGTCACAAAAACACGTAACAAGGTTAATGTTTTCGTATGATACACGTATTTTTCAACCTTTCAATACACCTGTGGTGAATATAGAATTCTGGTTTTAAGAATTTACGTAATGCCTGCGTCAATTAACAATGCTGGGTGTTCAAAAATCAAAAAAACACTTAACTGGTTTTATGTTTTGATATAATAAATGGTATTTTTTGCACCTTTCAATCACTCTGAGTGAATATAGAATTGCTGTTTTAAGATTTACGTAAATGTTGCGTCAATGGAACAATGCTGGGTGTCGCAAGGTCAAAAAAAACGTAACGTTTATGTTTTCATATAAAAACATATTTTTTGCACCTTTCAATTCACCTTTGGTGAATATAGAATTACTGTATTAAGATTTACGTATATGCTGCGTCAATGAACAATGCTGGTGCTCAAAAGTCAAAAAAACACGTAACTTAGTTGGTATAAAACAGTATTTTTGCACCTTTCAATTCCCCTGTGGTGAATATAGAATTGCTGTTTTAAGATTTACGTTGATGCTGCGTCAAAGAACAATGCTTGGGTGCGCAAAAGTCAAAAACACGTACTGTGATGTTTTTCGTACGATACAGCATATTTTTGGCAACAAAACAACCTGTGCCTTACTACAAGATTGCGTGGATTGGTAATTTAACTGCAAGATGGATATATCAACATCACAGGTGTAATGGTTAAAAATTGAAAATGAACCACCTATCAGAAATGTTACTGATAATAAAAGGTGGGAATTTTTGCAGGCTAACAAAGAGACCTTCAGTTACAAAAATAGGTGTATCCAATAAAGTTCAGCGCTGCCCAATATTCCATGAAATCTTCAATAGCAAACTGTTAATAATAAAGATATTCCACTACATATGTCTACACTAAGGCTTGGTGAACTTTATTCAGTTTTCTTTATAGATAGAAGCTTGTCTGTGTTCGCAGCCGTTAGGCCACCCCCCCCGCCCCCGCTCCCGCCGCCGTGAATTTACAGCGGTAGATGCTGCCTTCTAGATTAAATTACTCTAGCTAGACTACATAAAATCTCAATCTCTAATCTAACAAAATTGAAGGATCACAGCTAATAGTAGAGTTTCTCTGGCAGAATAGACTAATTTCGCTGAGCCTGTTTGGGTCCACAGGCAGAGCGACAGGTCCCTATCCCTATAGACGCTGAGGGACAAACTGAGGCTGAAACAGGAAACCTGTTCTATGTAAAACGAGTCCCATGTGATTTTTTTTTTCCAGCCAATCGCAACCATACACAAACCAGTCATGAAGTCACACACACATATCACCCTGCTCTATACTGAAATCTGATTTGCTGTACGCCAAAATTACAGGAAGTGCCGAAAAAGGCGCGATTTAATAGATAATGCTCAACTTTAACCTTAATTATCGCATGATCTGAAATTTCGATCACCATAAAAACCATGCCGATTTCCATACTTTGTCGATAAAAATCGCTCAACACTAGTGAAGACCAAAAAGCTATCGAAGGACACCTAGAAACAAAAAATTAGCCCTGCCCCAGCTGGGAAACTGAATCTGGCCAATAGGCAAGCAAGCTCGGTGGGAAGAAATCACGTGTGGGAGCAATAATTAGAAAATGGAAGATGTACAAGACCCCTGAGAATCTCCCTCCATCTGGGGCTCCACATAAGATCTCAATCTGTCGGTGTCAAAATGATCAACAAGAATGTTGCAAAAATCCCAGAACCACACGAGGGGACCTAGTGAATGACCTGCAGAGAGCTGGGACCAACGTAACCAAGGCTACCATCATTAACACACTACACCCGCCAGGACTCAGACCTGCAGTGACAGACGTGTCCCCCTGCTTAAGCCAGTAAAATGTCCAGGCCCATCTAAAGTATTTCTTAGAGAGGCATTTGCATGAGCCAGAAGAGTAATTGGGAGAAATTTCACATTTGGTCCACATGAACCCCAAAGTCACACTGCATGGTAAAAACACAACAACTCGGTTCGTGTTTAGAGGAGAGAGAAATACTGAGCTGCCGCCACAGAACACTACCTGTGAAAGCAGTGGAGGTGGCAGCATGGGTGGGGGCAACATCAAGCTTTGGGCTGTTTCTCTGCAGAGTGACCAGGACGACTGATCCATGTACATGAAAGAACCAGAATGGGGCCAATTATGTAGATTTTGAATTGCAAACCTCCTTCCATCCAGCAAGGGGCATTGAAGATGAAAGGGCTGGGTCTTCAGCATGGCAATGATCCCAAGCACACTGCCAGGCATCTAAGAGTGGCTTCATAAGAAACATTTCAAGGTCCTAGGAGTGAGGCCCTATGTACCATCTCCAGATCTCAACCATAAGAAAACTTTGGAGGAGATTGAAAAGCCGTGTTTCCCAGTCGACAGCCCCAACACATCACTGCTCTAAAGGCGAACTGCATGGAGGAGGGCCAACATACCAGCAAAGTGTGGTGCAACCTTGTAAGACTTACATAAAATGTTGAAACCACTGTCATTGAACGTGTAAGTTGGGGACGCCTGTATTTGACTTTAGGGCAACTAGAATGAGTTGTCTTAACATATGTCCCTCACCTAGATAGTTTTTATCTCATGCTACAATCGCAAATGTTCACACAACGCAGACGTAGCTGATGACAATGTGTAAGACTGAATCTGACTGATGTTCCAACTCCAAAACCCAGCAGCAGGTGACTGTTGTTTAACCAGGCCATGGGTTACAGTAATAACGCTGAGCATCAAGGACAATGTGTTCCCAGAAGTGTCTTTGTAACGAGTTCACCAAAATATTCAAACATCTGAACGTTCCTCGCTAACGGACAAGCCACCAATTTTGCCGGGTTTTACCAAACAGGCTTCTTTAATCTCGTTGTTCATCCGGCAGTCAATGAATGATGAACACTGACAAATTTATGTTGCTCGAACATTGCTCGTGCTGATGACATGATGTGTCAAACGTTTTGATTCAAGAGCAGAACCTTAAGCAACGTACAGTTAGATAAGACAGTATAATGAGTAACTAATTTATTAACAAAAGTAAATAAGCCAGGATACTACTTATAAGCCCCTAAATGACCTCCATCCAAAAAAACTTCCACCTACACCCCTTAAAGCATATAAAACAGCATAAGGAAGTATTTTTTAACTCTGTATGTATTTTCACAGAATATAAAAGCAAAGTGGAGGTGAAATTTCTAAATTTTCCCTTTTTTTTTAAAATTTGTATCCATTATTCACAGAACATGGTAGAATGTGACCATGAAATGCAACTCAACAATTCCCCACATTCTGCTGTTTTCATAGATATCCCATATGTGTGCCTAGTGCACTATTTGGCTCAACCACAAGCAGTAGAAGAGCACCCACTTGACTTTGGGGACATCATTTTCAAAATGATTTTATTAGGGCTCATTTTTGATCAAGGTTTGAGGACATTCTAAGGTGCTAAAACTAATGAAACACCCTAAAAAGACCCATATTGGAAACTACACTTAATGATTATATCCAGGAGAGCATCATACCCCACAGGTTGTTTCACAAATTTTTTTCAGCATAAGACTAGTGAAACTTAAGAATTTTTTTTCCAACAATCTCTCCAATTTTAGCTGAAAAAACAGCCCTAATTTTTGTTATGCACTTCCTTTCAAGTTCGTCAATACCCAATAATTTGGTGTAAAACTACTGTTGGGTGCAGTGGCAGGTGTACAAAGGAGGGATCTCAATTTGGCCTCTGGAACACAATTTTGGTGGGTGCCATTTTCGCATATTGCAAAGCCCCCTAAAATAGCAGAACAGGTACACCATCCAAGAGGGCACCCATTGATTCAATTGCAATGATATACATTTTATACAATTTTTATTTTTATTACTTTAACACAATGGAAATATGTCCTATAAAAATGGGGTTTTAGTTGTCCTTTTCTACAGCCATAACTTTTTATTTTTCTATATTGGAGCTGGTTATCGGCTTGTTTTTATTGATAGCACATTATGGGGTTTCATATGACGCTTTGGGACCACTTTTTATTAAGGTTTTTGCGGTGTGTATTTTCAACAAAATACAGCAATCATGCTAGTGTTTTTTATTTTTATTTTTAAGTGTCACCATGTGATAAAAAATCACATGCCTTGCTTTACTCAGCAGGTCACTACCTTCGATTACAGTGATACCCAATTAGTATATTTTTTTATGCTTTAATTGCTTTTAACACAGAAAACACTATTCAAAAAGGAAAAAAAACGGTTTTCTCTGTGCACGGAAGCTGTAAAGCACCTTGTGTTTTTGCGAGGATGAGCTTACGATTTTATTGTATGATTTTTTAGGTGAAAAGCCTCTTTTGATCGGTTTTTGAAATCCATTATTTGAAAGGCTGGGTGGAAAGAAAATACTGAATCCTAGTAGTGTTTTTTTTATTTTAAACATTGCTCACTGTGCAGTATATGTTGCCAATGGTAGTTTGCTCAGTACTATCGAGTATGATTATGGTATACATGTACCCAGTTTATATTAATTTTTTTTTTACGTTGAAGCGCATTAAAAAAATGCTTTTATTGGGTTAAAAGCCATATTTATGCATTGCGCTATCCCCTGATAGCCAAATAACGGATTTTTTATTTT
Source organism: Phyllomedusa bahiana (assembly GCA_025379985.1). NCBI lineage: Eukaryota > Metazoa > Chordata > Amphibia > Anura > Hylidae > Phyllomedusa > Phyllomedusa bahiana. The sequence goes on from JAODAL010038184.1 coordinate 33,073, forward strand.
TCGTATACATAGCTGTATAAGGACTTTTTTTTGTGGGATGAACCAATGTTTTAAATTGTACAACTTATAGGGATTTATATGATTTTTGATCGTTATTATTCCAATTTATGTTGCTGTAGATGAACAAAAAATCGCAATATTTTTGTTATTCTTTTTATGACGTTCAAAAATAACATGATATATTTAATAGTTATGTCTTGCGTATACAGAAATCAAATATAGTTACTTTATTTTTGGGTCGATCGGGAAAAGAGCAGTGTACATGTTTTTATTTTATTTTTTTGTGTTTTTCCCCCTTTTTTTTTTTTTTTTTTTTTTTTACTTTTTTCACTTTTCCCTATAGGCATTTGTACGGTATATACAGCATTGCTGGTCACTCACCATGACAACAATTGTAAAATTCTCAATGCCGACCACATTTGTTATAGATTCCAGCTCTCCCAGTCGACAAGCCTGCTTAGCAATAATCAGGGATAGGGACAGGAATAGATCACCGCCAAACTGACAAACTTGTCATCTGAAGAAAACTGAACTGTGTGGAATCTATAAAAAATGTTTCCAACATTGGAATCTCTTCACCCACTTTCCCAGACACCTGAAAAGCTAAGCAATAAACATGGACTGGAAAGTCCAGTACCAACCCATAATAACTAAAGGGCTTCTACAAAGGTGGGCACCTTTGTCCAACCACCGTGGGCTCATTCTCAACGTTTGGCTCCTGTCTCAAGGGCTCCTGCTGACAATAAAGTGCGCTCTGCTGACATTCAAAAGTGGGCTCCTGGCCCTGATTTAAGGGGGCCTTTGCTGACAATCAGGTGGGCTCCAGCTGACAATCAGGGGCTCACTGGATCCCTGGGATTAGGGGGCCTTCTGCTTGACAATCAAGGGGCTCCAGGCTTACAATCGGGGCTCCTGTCCCTGGATTTAAGGGGGCCTCCTGCAGTGCTGACAAACAAGTGGGCTCCTGGCCCTGTGATTTAAGGGGGCCTCCTGCTGTGCTGACAAGCAAAGTGGGCTCCTGGCCCTGGGATTAAGGGGGCTCTGTGGATTAAGGGGGCTCCTTGGATTAAGGGGGCTCCTGGCCCTGGGATTTAGGCTCCTGCTTCAAACAGAAGACTCTGACTTAAACTTAAGCAGCTAAGGTGCTGCTGCTGTGCTTCTCTGGCAGAAAATGGTCTCCTCCTCACTCGCTGCATTTCCGCTTTTGACTGTTGGCGAACACTGGGACTGACGTTCACATCCGTAGTCAGACCCCAGCAACAGCAGCACAGCGTAGCATTGGGGAGGAGCGGAGACATGGGCGGGTGTCGGCTGTGACGCGTCCGCGGTCCGGCTCGCAAAGGTTAGTAGCGCGCGGCGCTGTGAGTTAAACAGTGATGTGCGCCTGCGCACGCTGCCTGCCTGCCGCCGCCGCAGCCGTTACCTTAGCAACTCTAAACAACTAGGCACATAAACAATCGGTGCGGCGGCGGCGGTGGCGGCGGCTCCAGGGGACTACTGACATGTAAATAAAGGCCATAGTTAGGCTGGAAATAACAGAAAAGTTCATTAGAATAGCATGTTAGTAAAATAAAACTATGGTACTGACCTGCTGAAGAACCACAAGGTCCCCAACAATACCTGTGCTGTGCTGGTTCTTGCCGTATGTGAATAAAGTGGTGAGAGCAGCAAAAAACATTACAAATTTAATGTAGTCAAAATTAACATTTTAAAAACTGAACAACATAAAGTGAGTGGGATTTAATAATGAAAAATTAGTTTAAGATTTTCTATGAATTTTAAATACATTTTATAGGAGATATTTTATATATTTTTGGGGGACAATATATATTTTTATATAAATTTTTGTTATGATCACATTATTCATTAATTTAATAATTAAAGTTTGTACAGTTTGATAATTAATAAGAAATTACTTTTTATTAATGCACTGGTGTAAGTTTAGAAATATTGGACATTTTTGCCCCTTACAGCAAATCTAGCTTCACTTCGACCCTCTATAGTGTTTTTTCACTTCGACTCCTCAGGCTCAGGCAGACCACATTGAAATAGGTCTGCCTGTCGGAGAAGTAATGGGTCTAGTTTTGCCGAACCACATTCATATATGTGTCTAATATTACCTCCATAACGCCCCCAGAACACCCCTTCATGTTAGGCACATTTGAAAGTGTCGAGTCTTATGAACAATGCCGCCTAATCCATACGTTTTAGCGCAAATAGACAACATCGTAGCCGGCCTCAGTTTTACGTGCATTTGTAACTCCAGAAAAAGGGTGAAAAACCTTTCATACCCCTTTCCCTTCCCAGGTGTATACCAATGAAAAAGGTATCCTGACAGGTACCATAACAGAGCCACTGGGTCTGTGGGTTAAATCAGAGCTCCCCTTTCATTTCATATACTGTAGTGCTCTGAGAAAATGAAAGAGGAGTTCTACTTGGTTGCTATGGGCAGCAAAGAAAGTCTTAGACCTAGACAGTTTTCATACATGTCCCCCATGGTCTTGACTATGTTTGATCCATTTCATGATGGTCTACGCTTTATGTGCTAGAGACAAAAGTATTAAAATTCCATCAAAAGTAGCCATTAGAGATGGGCGAATTTTTCCGAATTCGTTCGTTCACTTCGCCAATTACTCGGCAAAAAAATTACTTCGTTCCGAATTACTTCGGACGAATCACGTTTAAAAAACAGCCTTATATTTTATTTTTTTATTGTTTTTTTTCCAGGCTGCACGAGCCTGCAGTGGTGCAGTAGAACGTTGTGCCCATGCTTAAATATGCAGAGGGAGCTTGGTTGGTCTTCATACAATGTTGTGTTTTAGTATGACACCACATGACGTGCCGTCCGCTCTAAGAATCCGCTTCACTATAAAATTCCCGGGCACTTAAGAGGGCAAAACTGACCAAAAAAATGAAGGGGAATGTAGCCTGATAAAGTAAGGGCAGCGACAGCGGAAAAACACAAGCTGAGGGCACATGGCAACATCAGTGACAGAGTTGTGGAGGTGACGGCGGCATCACAGACAGCAAGGGTCAACATTGGCACAATGATATGCTGGAGGTGGCAAAAACAGGAGTAAGCCACAGAGTGTCACAATACACTGTGTGTAGGTACGGCAGCAGCCACACAGCAGCAGCATGAGGTCAGACATGGCCACAATTTACCTTCTGGAGTGGCAAAAACAGGATTGAGGCCACAGAGTGGGACAATTGACACATGTGTAGGTTATCGGCAGCATCCATAGCAGCAGCATGAGGTCAGACATGGCACAATTACACACAGTGTGTAGTTTCACGGCAGCAGCCACAGCACAGCATGAGGTCAGACAGTGGCACAATGACATGTGTAAGGTCAACGGCAGCAGCCACAGCAGCAGCATGAGGTCAGTCAGTGGCAACAATGACAGAGTGTGTAGGTCACAGGCAGCAGCACACGCAGCAGCATGAGGTCAGACAGTGGCACAATGACACAGTGTGGTAGGTTACAAGTCAGCAGCCACAGCACATCATGAGGTCAGACAGTGGCACAATTACACAGTGTGTAGTCACGGCAAGCAGCCACAGCAGCAGCATGAGGTCCAGACAGTGGCACAATGACAGTAGTGTAAGGTACCACGGCAGCAGCCACAGCAGCAGCATGAGGTCAACAGTGGCACAATGACATTCTAGGTGGCAAAACAGAGTAGCCACAGAGTGGACAATTGACACAGTGTGTAAGGTTATGCAGCACCACAGCAGCAGCCTGTAGGTTCAGCAGTGGCAAAATGACACAGTGGTGTAGGTCACGCAGCAGCCACAGCAAGCAGCATGAGGTTTTCAGACAGTGGCCAACAATGGACAGTGTGAAGGTCACGGCAGCAGGCCACACAGCAGCATGAGGTCATACAGTGGCACATGACATTCTGGAGGTGGCAAAAACAGGAGTAGGCCACGAGAGTGGGACAATGACACAGTGTTTAGTCACTGGCATCAAGCCACAGCAGCAGCAGAGGTCAGACAGTGGCACAAAGACAGAGTGTGGTAAAGTCACGGCATCAGCACAGCAGCACATGAGTCAAACAGTTGCCAATGACACATGTTGTAGGTCACGGCAGCAGCCACAGCAGCAGCAATGAGGTCATACAGTGGCACAATGACACAGTGTGTAGGTCACAGCAGCAGCCACAGCAGCAGCATGCGTCAGACAGTGTCACAATGACAGTGTGTAGTTCAACGGCGCCAGCCACACAAGCAGCAGAGGTCAGACAGTGGCACAAATGACATTTCTGGAGGTGGCTAAAACAGATTAGGCCAACAGAGTGGGACAATGACACAGTGTGTAGGTTTCACGGCAGCAGCCACAGCAGCAGCATGAGGTCAGACATTGGGCACAAAGACAGAGTGTGTAGGTCACGAGCATTCCAGCTACAGCAGCATAGCATGAGGTCAGACAGTAGGCACAATGACACAGTGTGTAGTCACGGCAGCAGCCACAGCAGCACATGAGGTCAACAGTGGCACAATAACACAGTGATTAGTCATGCAGCAGCCACAAGCAGCAGCAATGAGGTCAGACAGTGGCACAATGACACAGTGTGGCGGTCACGTCAGCATTAACAGCATGAGGTCAGGCAGTGCACTATGACATTCTGGAGGTGGCAAAAAACAGAGTAGCCACAGAGTGGGACAATGCACAGTGTGTAGGTCAACGGACAGCCACAGCATGCATCATGAGGTCATACAGTGGCACCATTGACAGAGTGTGTAGGATCACGCACAGCCACAGCAGCATCATGAGTCAGACAGTGGCACAAATGACACAGTGTGGTAGGTCACGGCAGCCAGCCACAGCAGCAGCATGAGTCAGACCAGTGGCACAATGACATTCTGGGGTGCAAAAAACAGAATATTCCACAGAGTGTGACAATGACACAGTGTGTAAGGTCACGGCATCAGTCCACAGCATCAGCATAGTCAGACAGTGTCACAATGACACAGGTGTGTAGGTCACGGCAGCAGCCACAGCAGCACATGAGTCAGACATGGCACAATGACATTCCCTGGAGAGTGGTAAAAACATGATAGGACCACATAGTGGGAACAATGACACAGTGTGGAGGGTCACAGTCAGCAGCCACAACAAAGCAGCAGCATGAAGGTCAGACAAGTGGCACAATGACATCTGGAGGTGGCAAAAACAGGAATAGCCACAGAGTGGGACAATGGACACAGGTTTGTAGTCCATGGCATCAGCCACAGCAGCAGCATGAGGTCAGACAGTGGCTACAAAGACACAGTTTGTGTAGGTCACGGCAAGCACCACAGCAGCAGCAATATGTCAGACAGTTGCACAATGACATTCTGAGGTGGCAAAAACAGGCGTAGCCCACAGAGTGGGAAAATGGACACAGTGTGGAGGTCACGCAGCGGCCACAGCAGCAGCAGAGGTCAGACAGTGGCACAATGACAGAGTGGGTGTAGGTCACGGCAGAATCCACAGCAGCAGCATGTGGTCAGACAGTGGCACATATGACATTCTGGAGGTGGCAAAAACAGGAATAGGCCACAGAGTGCACAATGACACAGTTCAAGGACACCGGCGCAGCCACAGCACAGCATGAGGTCAGGCATGGCACAATCACATTCTGGAGTGGCAAAAACTGGAGTAGGCCACAGAGTTGCACAATTACAAGAGAGTGTGGTACGGCGGCAGGATCAACACAATGAGTGTCAGAGAGTGGCACAATGAACACAGTGTGAGTCAGCACCAGCAAAACAGCAGCAGCATGAGGTCAGACAGTGGCAACAATGACAAGTGGGGAGGTGGGTGGGCAATACCATGCCCTGGTAAAGATTGGTTGGTGGCAGATTGAGAACACTGTCAGCAGATGCATGGCATCAGGCGGTGGCGGCAATCAGAATAGTTGGCTGAGGCAGGTATTTTGAACCCAGACTCTTTTCTCACTTTGGGTGAGGCATCAATGCTGATTTAGTCCTGAGACGCCTAAGGCATTGGTGTGTGGAAATCCTGGCCGATTCACTCCTGATTCATCATCTTGACAAAGGTCATCGTTTCCACATTTCTCCGTGTACAAGCGGGTTCCCTTGGGGTAACGATGGCCCCCGCCGCACTGAACACTTCCCGCTCTGATAGCCACACTACTACTGGCCGGGTAGGACAGCTTCTCCACTGCAAACTCGGCCAAGTTTGCGGCCACACATCCAGTTTGGCTGCCCAGTAAGTCCAGCGGATCTTCTAACTAGGGTGGCAGAGTGCTTTCCAAGTAGCCAACAACCTGTTGGTTCAGGTCTGCTCCAGGTCCTTTCTCTGCTGGCGACTTCCCTCCTCACTAGCGGTAAAGAAGCTGCTCATCATTGACTCCAGACTTAGGTTGCTGCTGATGGGAGCTGTACTGCTCCGACCCCCCACCTTCCCCCGGCAGCCGCGGCAGTAGTAT
>JAODAL010038185.1:0-39508 GCA_025379985.1 Phyllomedusa bahiana
AAATTGACAGTATCCGGCAAACCACTGTATCTCAATCCTTATGTAATACCCATCCTGTTCCTCCCCACACGTCCTCTAGTCTACTCTCAGCCTTTGACCCAACAACAGAAGAAGAAGTATCCAGGCTTCTGTTGTCTGCTCGCCCCACCATTTTCTCTAGTGACCCCATTCCCTCCCACCTTGTCCAATCTATTTCTCTGGCTGTCCTCTCTCACCTTACTGCAATCTTCAACCTCTCTCTCTCCACTGGGATCTTTCCATCTTCCTTTAAACAAGCTACTATAACCCCTCTTCTAAAAAAAAGTGCACTCTGGGTCCATCCTGCGCTGCCAACTACCGACCAATCTCTAACCTGTCCTTCATTTCTAAACTCCTGGAATGCTTGGTCTACTCTCGCTTAATCCGCTATCTGACCGATAATTCTCTTCTCAATCCTTTACAATCAGGTTTCTCCACTTTACACTCCACAGAAACTGCTCTAGTTAAAGTCTCTAATGACCTCCACACTGCTAAATCACAGGGTAACTACTCGTTGTTGGTCCTTCTGGATCTCTCTGCAGCATTTGACACTGTTGATCACCATCTTCTTCTCAGCATGCTCCGTCCAATTGGCATACAGGACACCGCTCTCTCCTGGTTCTCTTCTTACCTCTCTGACCGCTTCTTCCGTGTCTCATTTGCAGGTTCTACTTTTTCTCCTCTCCCTCTTGCTGTTGGGGTCCCTCAGGGATCAGTTCTTGCTCCTGTCCTCTTCTTGCTCTATACAGCCCCCATTGGTCAAACCATCAGTAGATTTGGCGTCCAGTACCATCTCTACGCTGATGATACCCAATTATAAATACCCACCTCTTCCCGGGACCTCACTCCCACCCTGCTACAAAACACCAGTGACTGTCTGTGCGTTGTCTCTGACATCATGTCCTATCTCTATCTCAAACTAAACCTCCCTAAAACTGAACTTCTTGTTTTTCCACCATCTACTAACCAACCCCCATCTGCTATTTCTCTCTCAGTGTGTGGTACCACCATAACTCCTAGGCAGCAGGTATTTGGTATTTGATTTTGGTATTTTGATGCTACAGTTATTGCATAATATACCATCCGCAAATTTACAGTGTCTTGCGAAAGTATTCAGCCCCTTGAAGTTTACAACCTTTTGCCACATTTCAGGCTTCAAACATAAAGATATAAAATTTAGATTTTTTTGTAATTAATTAAAACAAGTAGGACACAATTGTGAAGTGGAATGAAATTTATTGGATATTTTAAACTTTTGTAAAAAATAAAAAACTGAAAAGTGAGGCGTGCAAAATTATTTGGCCCCCTTAAGTTAATACTTTGTAGCTCCACCTTTTGCTGCGATTACAGCTGCAAGTCGCTTGGGGTATGTCTCTATCAGTTTTGCACATCGAGAGACTGAAATTCTTGCCAATTCTTCTTGGAAAACAGCTCGAGCTTAGTGAGGTTGAATGGAGAGCGTTTGTGAAGAGCAGTTTTCAGCTCTTTCCACAGATTCTCGATTGGATTAAGGTCTAGACTTTGACTTGGCCATTCTAACACCTGGATACGTTTATTTGTGAACCATTCCATTGTAGATTTTGCTTTATGTTTGGGATCATTGTCTTGTTGGAAGATAAATCTCTGTCCCAGTCTCAGGTCTTTTGCAAACTCCAACGGTTTTTCTTCCAGAATGGTCCTGTATTTGGCTCCATCCATCTTCCTATCAATTGTAACCATCTTCCCTGTCCCTGCTGAAGAAAAGCAAGCCCAAACCATAATGGTGCCATCACCATGTTTGACAGCAGGGATGGTGTGTTCAGGGTGATGAGCTGTGTTGCTTTACGCCAAACATATCGTTTTGCATTGTGGCCAAAAAGTTCGATTTTAGTTTCATCTGACCAGAGCACCTTCTTCCATATGTTTGGTGTGTCTCCCAGGTGGCTTGTGGCAAACTTTAAACAAGACTTTTTATGGATATCTTTGAAAAATGGCTTTCTTCTTGTCACTCTTCCATAAAGGCCAGATTTGTGCAGTGTACGACTCATTGTTGTCCTATGGACAGACTCTCCCACCTCAGCTGTAGATCTCTGCAGTTCATCCAGAGTGATCATGGGCCTCTTGGCTGCATCTCTGATCAGTCTTTTCCTTGTTTTAGATGAAAGTTTAGAGGAACATCCGGGTCTTGGTACATTTGCAGTGCTCTGATACTCCTTCAATTTCAGTATGATCGCTTGCACAGTGCTCCTTGGGATGTTTAAAGTTTGGGAAATCTTTTTGTATCCATATCCAGCTTTAAACTTCTCCACAACAGTATCATGGACCTGCCTAGTGTGTTCCTTGGTCATCATGATGCTCTCTGTGCTTTAAACACAACCCTGAGACCAGAGGAGTAACTAGAGAAGCCATGGCCCCAATGCAAACTTTTGGATGGGGCCCCCTACTCCCCCCCCCTCTCGCCCACCTCCCTGACCATGACCATGTTCCAGAACATGCTGTTAAATAATGTAGATAATACAAGGGGCAAATACCTCACCATACATATCACCATCATACTGCTACCAAAAAATCCACTATACCAAAGCCTATATTACCAATAACCCTACTACATATGGACTTGATTATACCACCAGAACATGACCACAAATTACCACCACATAGTGACTGAATAATACCCCTACACTATTACTGATCAGTACACAAAGACCAATAGTACCGCCATATACGGACCATCTAGCGGTATATACTCGTGTACACAGGCATTGCAGACTGGCTATCACCACCCCACAGTGACCATATAGTGGTTGACAACAGTGTACACAGGCTCTGCAGACTGTATATAACCACCATACAGTGACCATATAGTGGTAGACACCAGTGTACACAGGCTCTGTAGACATATAAGTGATTACAGTGTAGTTACATCTTGTGACTCACAGGTGACGTTTCTCTGATGAGTCGTTGACTTTCCCCTTTGTTCTGCATCCGGTTCAGTCCGCCATCATGATGACATCTCCCGACCACTTGTCCCTTCGGATTTAGACACAAATATCTTAGAATCCTGACTTTTCCAGCACCTGCCCCCCTGGCTATATGGGGTCCATTTAGGCAAGCAGGGATTAGATAGGATACATGGGGCCCCAAATAGGCAAGGTTTAGGTAGCCAATAGAGTGCCCATATAGGCAGGCAGGGTTTAGGTAGCTATAGGGAGCCATACAGGTAGACAGGGGTTAGGTGGGCTATAGGGGCCATATAGGTAGGGTTTAGGTAGCTAAAGGGGCCCCATATAAGTAGACAGGCAGGCTTTGGGGGCTATGTAGATAGGCAAGTTTTAGGGGTATATAGGGCTATATAGGCAGACAGGCTTCACAGTAGCTATTCAGGCAGGCAGACTTAGAGCTATATAGGCAGCCTTTAGGGGGGCTATATAGGCAGGCTGGGGGGGTGTAAGGGCAGGCTGCGGGGCTATGCAGGCAGGCTGGGAGGTATTTAGGCAGGTTGGGGGGCTATGCAGGCAGGCTGGGGGTATCTAGGCAGGCTGGGGATATCTAGGCAGTCTGGGGGGCTATCTAGGCAGGCTAGGGGGGTATAAAGGCAGGCTGTGGGGTATAAAGGCAGGCTAGGGGGTATAAAGGCAAGCTGGGGGGTATAAAGGCAAGCTGGGGCGTATATAGGCAGGCTTAGGGGGTATATAGGCAGGCTTAGGGGGTATACAGGCAGGCTTAGGGTATACAGGCAGGCTTAGGGGGTATACAGGCAGGTGTAGGGGGTATATAGGCAGGCTAGGGGGTGTATAGGCAGGCTTAGGGGGGCATACAGGCAGGCTTAGGGGTATACAGGCAGGCTTAGGGTGTATACAGGCAGGCTTAGGGGTATACAGCTAGGCTTAAGGGGTATATAGGCAGGCTTAGGGGTATACAGGCAGGCTTAGGGGTATATAGGCAGGATTAGGGGTATACAGGCAGGATTAGGGGTATACAGGCAGGCTTAGGGGTTTACAGGCAGGCTTAGGGGGTATACAGGCAGGCTTAGAGGATATACAGGCAGGCTTAGGGGCAGGTAAAATGAGAAATCCCTTACTTACTCGGTCCACGCTCCCCCGATGCACCGCTTCAGCCTCTCTGCAGCCTCTGTGCTCAGCGCAGGCGGCGCGGTGATGTGACGTCACCGCGCGCCCACGTGATCACAGAGGGCCGGCAGGGGATTGTCGCTCCGCTCTGCTATCTCCGGGCAGCGCTGCCTCTGAATGCTCGGGCCGGAGGGCCCGGGCGTTCAGAGGCAGTATGCGCCGGGTCCCTCAGCTCCGCGCCTGCCGCAGTGAACTGTTAAGTTCACTGTCGGCGGGCCCAGAAGCGGCATTACCGGGGTAGTGGACGCAGTAGCAGCTGCCCCGGGGCACGGGCCCCCCTAAGCGTACGGGCCTCGGGGCAACTGCTACGTCTACTACCCCAGTAGTTACGCCCCTGCCTGAAACTATCACAGAGCAGGTGTATTTATATGGAGACTTGATTACACATAGGTGGATTATATTTATCATCATCAGCCATTTAGGACAACATTGGATCATTCAGAGATCCTCACTAAACTTCTGGAGAGAGCTTGCTGCACTGAAAGTAAAGAGGCCGAATAATATTGCATGCCCTACTTTTAATTTTTTTTTTTTTACAAAAGTTTAAAATATCTAATAAATTTCGTTCCACTACACATTTGTGTCCCACTTGTTGATTCTTCACAAAAAAATGAAAATTTTATATCTTTATGTTTGAAACCTGAAATGTGGCAAAAGGTTGAAAAGTTTAAGGGGGCCGAATACTTTTGCAAGGCACTGTACAATAGAAAAGAATCTATTTGAGATCCTGTTTGCGTGCTGGAAATTAGTGGGATTGAAAAAAGCTTCCTTTCTCCAGTGTTTCGGATAGAGCTCTTTCTATAACAGATCATTAACAAATCTTTTTAATATTAACCTTTTTAATATTTATCTTTTTGAACATGGAGAGAAGTAGAGGTGGTAAGCGAGCAAGGAGGAATGTAGGATGTGGAGCTAGAGGTACGCGACTAGGCACTCCTTCTAGTGCTCTTGAGAATACACAAGCCAGCACATCGTCAGTCGCAGGACCGTCAGGCCTGTCATCGCTTGATCGGTTGCCTATGAATCTCAGCACAGAAGAGTGTTTCCAATCTGTTCTTTAGTGGTTAACACACCCTGCATCCAGTGGTTTTTACCTCCTCTTCCTCACAGTCATGGCCACAAATGTCGTCAACATCATCATCATCATCAGTCCCACCTGAAGCAAACACGGGCGAAACATCACAACCCAATATACAGCCCGCTCTAGATTATCCATACTCTAAAGAGCTCTTTGATGACACAAGGCGGTTGGGGTCAGAAGGCATTTCAAAAGATCAAGAGGCCAAAGATAATGATTTTGTCTGCTGTGACGCCCAATTGCTGATGTCCTCAGAGGAGGAGAAGGAAGCTGGTCCCTCTCTTTCCGCTGGATTTGCCGTCTTCAAGGTGCAAAAATTATGAACACAAAAGGCAAAAGGCGTGAAACCCAGTATATGTTCTCCAGACCCGTCCATAGAAATGGAGTTGTGCCTTTGTCAACATACATGGGCATATATAAGAAGGGCGACATTGTGTACATTAAAGGGGTTTTATCGTTAGAAGCTTTCGCACACTTGAGCTATTGATCTGTCTCAGTTTAAAATACAGGGGCAAGTCTCTCTTCCCTGTAGGCATGCCTTTCCTGCCCCTCACTGAAGAGTTGTGACATAATGATTCTGTGTTAGGAGGGGAAGGGAGAGGACGTCAGCTTTTCAGACCTCCTGCTATGCTTCTGGCTGCAGAGCTGTCAGCTTCCTCTCGGGCTGAACTGATGAAGCAAGTGTGAGAAATGCTCTCTGCCCCCCTCTTTCTCCTCTCTGTTATCAGGTAAGAGGTAGAGCATACTGTATAAGGCTGTGTTATATGGGGGGAGCACAGGGTATAAGGCTGTGTTATATGAGGGGAGAGTGAATCTTGCAGTTAGAGACTCAGTAACTATCCGGATACTTTACATAGAACTAATCACTGGAGAACCATCACATAGTCGAGCTGAGACAGCCTTCATTTTACAGACACAGTCATCACAGGCAGTTCGTTTCTTACAGGGGAGTAAACACAGAGAGCGACATGTATGAATCTCGCCGTGTCGGGGCGCACCTTGCCACCAGTTTTCCGGCGGAATCTGCGCCTGATTTATGTTGGGGCCGCGCTCATACATAGCATGTAAAGTCCGCCGCGCCGCGCCTGTGTGTTAGGCGTAGTGCGGGACTTAGGCGCAGTGCGGCGCTGCGCCTCTGATTCGGCGCCGGAGGTAGTGCGGACATACATGCGAGGAAAATTCCACAGCGACACGCCTGTGTGTGGGGCGCAGTGCGGGGACTGAGGCGCAGAGCGGCGCTGCGCCAAAGATTCGCCGTCCGAGGCGGTGCGCTCATACATGCGGGCAAAAGTTCCCTGCGCCTCGCCAGTGTGTGTGGGGCACAGTGCGGGGACATGGGCGCTTTGCGGGACTTAGGCGCCGTGCGGGACTGCGCCAAAAAACAGTTCCGATGCGAGACAGGCTGGAACAGCGAGAAATCATTCCAGATGTCGGTGCGGAGTCTGAATCAAAAATCGCTTTATAAAGGCGTTCAACATTCTCAGGAAAAGAGCTGAAACCTAAAAAATACATAAAACAAAATCACTTTCCAATATCCTAATTCAAGAATTAGGATATTGGAAATTGCCGGGAAATACAGTAATTCAAATTCAGAAAGCTATTCTGATTGGTCGGCATAAACCGGCCAATCAGAATTTGGAGCGACAGTGAACCATTAAAACCTATGGGGAAGTTTAGGGCAATCAGAATCCACGGCGGGATAGTTCAAAATACAGAAAAATGCTGAAAAGAGCTGATTGGTTAAGCTACTGGGGACTTGGCTAGCTCAGCCAATCAGAATAGGAGCGACAGAGACCCATTCTAGCCTATGGAGAAGTTTAGACCAATCAGAATCCACGGCGGGACAGTTCAAAATACTGTAAAAAATGCTGAAAAGAGGGGATTGGTTTAGCTAGCGGGGCTCGGCTAGCTCAGCCAATCAGAATAGGAGCGACAGAGACCCATTAAAAACCTATGGAGAATTATTGACCAATCAGAATAGGAGCGACAAAGACCCATTCTAGACTATGGAGAAGTTTAGACCAATCAGAATCCACGGCGGGATAATTCAAAATATAGTAAAAAGACAGAAAAGAGCTGATTGGCTGAGCTAGCGGTGGCTTGGATATCCCAGCCAATCAGAGTGCGAGCTACTTCTCCCATTATAGTCTATGAAGAGATGGGCGTAATGCAATCTCGGTGCTCAGCGCTGTGCGGCATGAAGTATTAATAAAAAAATTATTTTTATTAAATGTAAAACATTATCAGATAAAGAGCCGAAACCTTCTTTACAAATAAAGCAGTTAAAAACCCGAACAAGGCGTTTGTCGCCGAGACCGGCGCTACATAGGGAATTGCAATAGAGAGGATTGCCGGTAGTGTTGAGCGATTTTTATCGACAAAGTTGAAATCGGCAAGGTTTTTATGGTGATCGACATTTTCAGATCATGCTATAATTAAGGTTAAAATCTGTCCATCAGCTATTAAGATGCGCCAGTTTCCGGCGCTTCCTGTCATTGTTGGCGGCCAGCAAATCAGATTACAGAATAGAGCAGGGGTGAGATGTGTGTGCGACGTCATGACTGGGATGTGTATGGTTGAGATAGGATGGGAAAAATGAACATGACCTACGTTTTAAATAGAACAGGGCCTTCCTGTTCAGCTTAGTGTCTCTCGCAGCGTCTCATAGGAGTTTGGACGTGCGCTCTGCCTGTGGACAAATGATCTGCGTAAGTAGTCTATTTCTGCAGTGAAACCTTTTGCTATTAGCTGTGTATCCTTCCAATTGTTAGTTAGATTAGAGATTTGAAGATTTTATGTAGTTAGATAGAGAATTTTAAAGCAGCATCTACCGCTGTTAAAGTCCCACAGGAGGGTGCGGGGGGCCGGGCGGTACACCAGACAAGCTCTATCTATAAGAAACTGGATAAAGTTCACCAAGACATGTAGTGTAGGACATTGCACTGCAATATCTTTATTATTAACAGTTTGCTATTGAAATATTTCGGGATATTGGGCAGCCTGACACTTATATTGGATACACATCATTTCTAGTACGTGCGCAGGTCATCTTTGTTAGGTGCAAAACTCCACTTTTATTATCAGTATAAATTTCTGATAGGTGTTCATTTTCAACTTTTACCCTTTCCAATGTGTTGATATATTCGAACTTGCAGTTAAAATTACAAATCCAGCATTCTTTGTTGTCAGCACAGGTTGTTTGTTGCCATAAAATTTAACGTGTATCTATCGAAAACATAACAGATACGTGTCTTTTTGACTTTTGCGACCTAGCTTTGTTCATTGATGAAGATCCACGTAATCTTAAAACAGCAATGCTGATTGTCCCACAGGTGAATTGAAAGGTGCAAAAAATACCGTGGTTTTACACGTAACATAACAGATACGTGTTTTTTGACTTTTGCGCACACCAGCTTTCTTTAATTGACGCAGCATCCATCGGTAAATCTAAAACAGCAACCTCTTAGTCACCTAACAGGTGAATTGAAAGGTGCCCAAAAATTCCGTGTATTATACGAATACATAACAGATACGTGTATTTTTTGCACTTTTGCCCCAGTTCGACAGATTTGTTGATTGACACCTTGCAGTTAAATTTGAATCCAGGCGATTTTGTTATTTGATTAGAGGGATTGAGAATAGCTGTGATTTGCCGTCTTTTAATTAAGAGACTTTCCAAAATATTCCATACCTTCTCAAATTTTTTATATTTCTGAACTTGGAGCAGAATGCAGGTGTAGCGAGCAATGAGGGGGGTTGAGCACATGGTGTAGAGTTCGAGAGAAGGTGCTCTTCCAGTGCTGGCGACAACAGCATGCCAGCGGATCGTCAGTTGCAGGACGTCAGGCCTTGTCATCGCGTGGTCAGGGGCACTGTGATCTAAGTAAAGGATCATCGTCGCCAATTTGTCCTTCAGTGGTTACATGCAACCTGCATCTAGCAGTCTTACTCTAGTCATCCGAGTCACAGGACAAAATATGTCGTCATCAGACATCATCAGCATCCGTCCAACATGAAGCAGCCCAAATTTTTTAATCGGGGTACCCCCACTGTGGATAATCCATTTTTCTGAAGACCCTTTGATGACAAAAAAGCGGTTGGGTCAGAAGGCATGTTAAAAGATCAAGAGGATGATTTATTTCCCCTGAACGCCCCCGTTACTCATCCAAATTTGAGGGGGTGAAAGGGAAAAGGGGCAATGCAAAAACCCGGGGGGGGTCGGGCCCAAAGCCTTTCAATGCCCCTTGCTTGTAAAACCCCCGTTCGGATGCAGCAAAGTCAGGGCGACCAAGGCCTGTTTGATGATGAAGTGATGAGACATTGCGGGTCCAAACCCGGTCTTTAAATTTTTTTTCCCCAGGGAAATAAAAACTTGCGGGGGGGGGGCCTTCATCAGTGGTGGGAGGGAAAACATGGGTGTGTCAATACCCCCGGGGCCCGCCCCAAAAAAGGGGAGGGGGGGCCGGGCCCAGAAGTTTTGTGATATATTCCGCCAGCCACGGTCAGCGCAAACCCCCCCCTCCTTTTGCCATCAAAAAAGGGCCAGGAAAAATCTCAAAACCTGGGCCTTCTTTGAGCAAAGCCCCTGATTTTACCCCGCGTTTTCTTTTGCGCCTTTGCCGTAAACGCATAAGTAGAAGGGAAAAAACCCTTAAATTTGGGTTTTCCAACCAAAAATGGGCTAGTCAAAATGCAGCGAAAAGCATGAGTTTTAAATGGAGGGGAAAACCCTTTGGGCCAAAAAAAAAGGCCCGGGCTGAAGCCCGGGCCCCCAACCCCTGTCACACCTCTTTATCCGCCCCCCTCCCCCCCCACCAAGCTTTCAGCTGCCCATGTCTTCCCGAGTCCCTTTCAGGGATCGATTCCGCTTCAGCCCCCCCACCGTTTTCCCCAAATACCCCAGCACCCCCAAAGACCCCCTCCCACCCCTTTTCCTTCCGCCATTTTGGGTGACCTGCCCGCCGTAAGCGGCCCAGTCTAGCAGCCAGCCTTTTGTTTTTTCCCAGGTTTTGGGGGCAGAAGAAACACTTTAACCCCAAACCCCTCCCCAAAAACCAAAATCCGAATGTGGCATTTTCCGGGGGTTTTTTGGCCCTTTGGGAAAAGTTGGGCCCTTTCCCTCTGGTGGACCCAGATTGGGTTCCGCCAGTTCATGGCCCTCCCCGCCCCCCCCAGATGCCCCCCAGGCTTTCTTTGCCAGAAAAGCCGTCCCTGGGCCCTGGCCAGCCAAGGTTTCCATTTTAAAATTTCAAGCGCGTTTTGCATCTGTGTCCCGGGAAAAAAATCCAAACTCACCCCCGCACATGGGCCCCCAGTAAGGGCCGGGCCCAAGGGCCCCTTTATCTCTGTGAACCCGCTCACGGGTGGCTGGGGGGGATTGGGTTTTGGGGGGGAGGTGGGGTCTTTAGGGGTCGGCGCACGCTCTTCAAAACCGCGGGTTGGTTTCAGGGGCCCTTTCCCCCCAAAAGGCCCTTTGGGGGCCCTCACGGCCCAGAGACCCCCAGGCCTGGTTTTAAATTTTAAAAAGTTTGGAGACCGTCCACCACAGGTTTAGGAGCCCCGTGGGGGGCTCTAAGCAACGGACCCGAGCGCTGGCTGGGTTTTTAAGAAAACCATGTGGAAGGGAAGGTGGGTGGGGATAACGGGCAAATCTGCTCGCCGCCCTTAAGATCGGTGGCTGGGGCACATCCCCTTTCCTGCCCCATGTCATGTACCTTTTCGTCCCGAAATTTCTAAAAAACTCCCCGGGGCGGACTCCCGTGGGGAAGGGTCGGGTCTGGGGTTCGCACCTCCGCCCTTTCGCCCCCTGCTTTGTCCCCCCCCCTGGTGCGTTTTTCAAAGTCAACCCGGGCCCCCCCGTCAACCGTCTCTTTTTTTGACGTGGGGGAACACGCTGGAATTCCACCCTCCACATGGGTCCCCGGATTTTTTGGCAGCAGCGCAAAGCTATTACCCCATACGAAAATGGGCACATGGCCTGACAAAGGGGCGGACCTTTGGGGGGTTTGAGCCACCGAGAGGGAGGGAGGTGAAAAAAGCTCTGCACCATCCTTCCAGTTTTGAAGAAGCCACCAAAAAGGGCTTGGGGACGAAAAGCCCCTTTGTTTAGGGATGACTTGTGGTGTCTTGTTCCCGGGGAAAATCGTTGGACACTCTGAAAACCAAACGGTCCCCGCCAAACGACGGAGGGGGAGACAGACACAGATGCGGGCACGGGGGGGGGGGGGGGGGGGGGTGGGGGGGGGGGGGGGGGGTTTATCTCCGTCCCAAATTTAAAACAAGGCCCGGGCGTTTTTTCAATTTTTTTCGGTCTTCATTAGGCAGTGGTTTGGGGCCGAGCTAGGGGCAAGGCGGCACCTCAGCTCTCAGGGTGCATCAACTTAGGGGAAATCAGGGCCCGGTTTTAAACTGGCCGGGGAAGGGGAGGAGGAGGTATTCCAAAAACCGACGTCCCTGCCTTTGGGAAAAGGGTTGGCGTGAATTTAGGCCCAAAAGAGGAAAGAAATTTGCTTTGTGCCCCCCCAACCCCGAGGTTTTGGGAAATCAAAATCCATTTCACATGAGTGCTTGGTTTCTTTTTTTTCCCCAAGATGTAAAAACGCTTTTTTGGCCCTCAAAATGAACAACAATTTCTGGGTGGCCCCCCCCTGTATCCCGGTTTCAAAACAAAAAACCCCGCACTTTCCCCTTTCCCCCCATCCAAATTTGAGAGGGAAAAAGAGGAAACGGGATCAATGGAGAAAAAGTTGCGTCTGCTTCCCGTTCCCAACTGTCCGGGGGAACCCCAAAACAGCAACGTGACAGCCAAAATTTGAGTGCCAACAAACCGTAGCGGGATCAGGTAAAGGGGGCAGGGAAACCAAAAGGGTGACCCTGGCAAAAATTTTTTTTTTACCACCCCACCAACGGATCAAAGCAGGGGGAACATCCAAAAACACAGAACCACTTAAGGGTCTTTGGGGCCGGAAATACCCGTGTTCAAACCGATGTTTTTGTATGTTTTTTCCGGAACCCCCAAAAGACTTTGGGTATCCAAAAAAGGGCCGAATGGCCCAGGGTCCTCGCCACCCATAGGGGGTGTTGTCCTGCCCCAAAAGGCCCGGTATATTAGGGACCTTCAGCAAAAGCTGGAGGGGTTTTATTACAAAACAAACGCATCCGACCTTTCCCACAGATAATTTGGATTTGTTTGATTTCATCAAGAAGAATCAGGCCCTTTGGGTCTTTAGGTTTTGTTGTTTGGGCCCCCAAATTTCCGAGGTCACCCATTAGTTGCTGGGGCTACTTCCCATTCCTCCCCCAAACAAGAAAATGGCCCCTTGAAAAACTTAATTTTTTAAAAGATCATTTCTTAAATGCAATTTTTAAATTTTCAATTCCCCAAAAGTTCATTTTGCTGGTTTTTTCCAGGTTTTTTGGGGGAGACTAAAAGACAAACCCAAAGGTTTTTTATGAAAAAAACCCATATTCCATTTAAATCAAAATTCCCTTTTTTAAATTTTTCACATTGGGCAATGGTTTTGGGGCAAGTTGCCCCACAATTTTTAACAGTGGGTGGAAAGTCTTTTTTATAATTTTTTTTGGGGGGAATGTGCTGTGAGATAAGCAATTTAAACATTTCCCTTTTGGAAAAGAAATTTTGGGGTTTAAGTGGTATTTCTCCTTCACAAATTTTTTAAAAAAGTGGATGAGGGAAAATTTTTTTATAATTTTTTTTGGGGTTTATTTCTGTGAGATAAAGCCCTTTAATTTATGGTCCTTTGAAAAGAAATGTGGTTCTAAGTGGCATTTCTCCCTCCAATTTTTTAAAAAAGTGGTGAGAAAATTCCCTATTTATAATTTTTTGGGGGGTTTTTGCTGGAGATACAGCAATAATCATGGTCCTTTTTGGGAAAAGGGAAAAGTGGGGTTTTTAAGTGGCCCTTTCTCCTTCCCAATTTTTAACATGGCTGGGGAAGTCCCTTTTTTTAATTTTTTTGGTCCTGCCGTTTTAAAATGCAGCAATTTTTTACAGGTCCTATTCTTTAAAAAAAGTTTTTCTAATAGACATTTGTTTTTCCCCCAATTGTCCAAAGGGGGCTCAAGAGTCATGCTTTTAATTTTTTGGAGGCATTTTGCTGGGGAATTTCATAAAACTACAGGTCCCCTTTTTAAAAAAAAGTTTTTTCTAACCCAAAATTTTGTAAAGGTTTCGGGCGCCGAAGGGGTTTCGCCGAAGGGGCCGAACCCCAGACAAACCCGGGGGTGGATCCCCTGTGATCACCAATCACCGCGAGGCAGGTGGTAGCTGGTAGGACCACGCCAAGGGAGTGGAGTCTAATGGGCCCCTGGGTCTTCACCAGAGCCCCGCCGCAAGCGGGATGGATTTGCTGCGGGACCCCCCAGGTCACTACCCCCTGGCGTGGCTACCTGCGGTACAGCCGAGTGCAGGGACAGGAACACCGTGAACGAGGAGAACATAAGCAGGGCAGGTAAACGCACTCAGGAACACAGCAGATACAGGAGGGATCAACGTACACATGAAACACCCACAGGATACGGCAGGAACTGATGGATACACAGGAGGTACAGACCAGAACATCGGCAGGATCATCGGGAACAAGGAGAGCACTTACAGGACCAGGAACAAAGCAGACAACGTAGACAACAGACAGATTGCCAGGAGCTCATATGGGAAGCAGCAACTGGACCAGCAACTCAGGGGTTAAAGCTCCAACAGCAGACCTGAGATGCTGGCAGGAGCTCAAGATGAAGACAGCAAAGAGACGTGATGCAATGAACTGACCCAAGTAGAGGCAAGCAACTTCCACTTATAGCTAGAGTCAGAGTGAAGAGGAAGTTTGCACGGAGCAGGACCGAAATAAAAGGCAGGAGAGCTGCCGCGCGCGCCCCCTATAATGTGCAGAGTAACAGACAGGACCAGGAAGCAACAAGACTGACAGGACAGGTAAGTATCATGCCAAGAACACAGGCTGCTGGGACCCCTGCAGCAGGATCCACCAGCAGAGACATGGCAGGCAACGGACAGGCCGACGGTCCAAGGCAGGACCTCGCGGCATGAACCGTGAGCACATTGTTCTTCGACAATGGTCAAGAGTGCTCAAGGGTGATGGGCTGTCCCAGAAACAGGAATAGGTAGGAACTGTTAATGGACACATATTGAAAAAAATGACTTGTTTTTTGCAAGATTTTTAAAACATGCTATCTTTTCCCTTTATTGAGAAAACCCCCCTTTTAAAATAAAATTAAAAAAGGGAGAAAAAAAAGAAAATGGTGGGATTCCATCCTTTTTTAAAAAAATTGTGTTTTTTTGGGAATTAAAGAACAAAAAACTTGCATGTAAAAAAAATAGCTTTTTAAAAAAATTTCCCTTTCGGGAATTTGTACAAGGGAGGTAAGGAAAACCCATGAAAAAGGATGTAGGTTATTCAGGGGAAATTGGAGTAGGGAGCACGGCCCAGAAAAACAAATTTACAGAGACCTTTTCCTCCAGAACGTTGGAAAAAGGGAAAAAAAGAATGCCAAGATAAAGGGCACCTGGGTGAAACCAGGAGCGTTAACCACCAGTTTTTCCCAAGTGAAGCCAATTGGTCCCCCACTCATACGGGGGGGCAAGCGCTACCCAGGTATTGCTGTGTACGGGGAAAGACGGGAAATTTCTCACACTTCCCCCTTCCGAAAATCTGTTTTCAGCAGGGACAGTTTTGGGTTGCTGCGCCCATCGGGCCTTTTTAAACCTGCGTATTAATAGAATGGAAACGCCAGCCTGGGCTCTCCCCCGCCCCCAATTTAAAACCTGGCCCTGGGTCTTTCTGGGGCCCCGGGAAACCAGGTATAGTCAATGTCCATTTGAAACAAAAGGGGGTTTTTTGAAAGACCCCTTTTTTCGGGCACTTTTAAAATTTGGGGGGGGCTTGAAAGGTTTGGGCTCATGTGGGGCCCAGGACGGGTTATGTAAAATGCCCCATTGAAACAAAATGGGGTTGAAAGACCCCTTTTTTTTTCCCAGCTTTTTTTAAATGGGGGGGGTCATGCAGGTTTGGGGTCTTTGCTGGGGCCCCCCGGACAGGAATAGTCAATGCCCAAGTGAAACTAAAAGGGTGGTTAAAAGACCCCTTTTTTTTCCGGCACTTTTTAATTTGGGGTCATGCGGTTTTTGGGGCTAGGGCTGTGGCCCCGGACGGGGTTATCTATGTCCGGGTTAAAAGTAAAATGATGGTTCTTTTTTCTTATTTGCCTTCTGGAAACCTTTTTAAAATTTGGGGGTTTGATCAGGTTTAAGGGCCCAATCTGTGGTACAAGGACAGGGTTTAGTAAAATGGGGGTGTGACTTTTTTTCTGGGTTTTATACCCAAGTTTTTGTGCCAAAAGATGTAGAAAGGTACCCTTTTTGACTGTTGTGGCTTTTAAAATTCCCCCCAGTTTCTCCGCCCTGTTTGGGTGTAAAATGAAGGTGTTGTTGCTCTCCCAAACTTTAAGGGTCAGGGAAAATGATCAAACTTTTCAAAAACCCTTTTATCGATGGTGGCCGATTTATCGACTATCGAAACCCATGCGATAGCCAAGTAATCGCTCAACACTAGTGAAGAACAAATGTCCCCCTTTAGAAACAAAATTTTTTTTTTTAAATAGGAAACCCGTTTTATTGCTGCATTTTCCAAAACAGCATGACCCAAAAAAATTTTAAAAATGACTTTTTCGCCCCTGTTAAAAATTGGAGGGGGGAAAAGCAACTTTTAAAAGGGCCCCAAAATTTTTGTTCCAAAGGGGCCATGTTTTTTGCTGTTCTCACAGGGTACATTTACCCCCAAAAAATTTTAAATATGACTTCTCAGCCCCTATTAAAAATTTTTGAGGGGGAAAAGCACCTTTAAAGCCACCCTTTTTGTTTCAAAGGACCATTTATTATTTGTTTTTCACAGGTTCTTGACCCCAAAAAATTAAAATATTTACTTCCCCAGCCATATTAAAAATTGTTTAGGGAGAAATGCCCCTTAAAAGCCACTTTTTTGTTCCAAAGGACCATAATTTTTTGCGCTCACAGCAACTGACCCCCAAAACCATTGACAATGCGAAAACTTCCCAAAAAAAAAGTAAGTAAATGGAATCGGGGTTGTCATGGGAAAACCCTTGGGTGTTTTTTTTACAGTCCCCCTCACAGCAAAACCCGCAAAAAGAACTGTTTGGGAAAAGAAAAAATAAAAATTGCAGTAAGAAATTATCTTTTTAAAAAAAAAATTTTTTAAAGGGGAAACCATTTGTTTTTTGAAGGGGAAAATTTTGAAATAGACCAGAAAACTAATGGGTTGACCCCCCGGAAATTTGGGGCCCCACAACATCACCCAAGAACCATGCCTGTTTCATCTTAAATGAAAGAAAAAGGGACCCCACTTTTTATCTGTGGAAAGCCGGATGCGTTTGCTGTAATGACCCCCTCCAGCGTGCTGAAGGTCCGTTTCATATTTTAAAGCGGGCTGCTGGGCAGGCCCACACCTCTAGGGGCGGGGCGAGCCACCCTCGGGGGCCATTTTCCCATTTGGATACCCAAATTCTTTTGGCCCGGGGAACACATAAAAAAAACATCGGTTTGTTGGGGGGGGACGCAGATAGTCGTGAAACCTTTGATCTTAACTGGTCCCTGTGTGTTGGTTTGGTGTCCCCGGGCATTACATGCTTTTGGTTTGGGGTGGAAAAAAAAGATTGCCAATGGCCCCCCATTAGGCTTCTGCCCCCCTTACCGCTTGCTGCTGCTAACGGCTACGGGCCCACTGTACTGCGCCCCACGTCGCGGAAGTTTTCCGCCGTGACAGGGGGGAAACCGTGAAGCAGACGCAACAGATGTCCCCAAATTTTGACCAATCAGAAAGGGTCTCCATTTCCGCATTTTACTCCTTTTTGGGGTGGGTGAAAGGAAAGTGCTGAGTTTTGTTTTTTTTAATCGGGGATCCAAGGGGGGCCAACCGTAACTATTGTTTATTTTGATGACCTTAATGCGAGGATCAGGGTTGGGGAAAGGGAGAAACCCAAGCACTCATGTGAGAAAATGGACCCCTGAATTCCAACCCCTCGGGGTCGAGGGGAAACAAAGAAAACCCTCATTTTCCTATCTTCCTTCTCCGCCTCAAATTCGCGCCAACCTCTTTCAAAACCCCCAGGGACATGGGTAACGTCGTTGTCTAGGGAAAACCTCCTCCTACTCCTCCTCCCCCCTCCTCCCCTGCCCCCCCCGGCCAAAAAGCTTCCCAAAACAGCCCTTTTCTTCCGAGATTAAGCCCCGAAAAGCATGCGCCACCTCCACAACTCGGACCCCAAAAACCCCTGCCTAATGAAGACCGAAGAAAATTTTTGAAACTGCCCGGGCCCTTTGGGGGATTTTACGAGAGAAAAGGCTCCGTGTCCCCATCCCCTTCCCCTCTCCCCCCTCCTTTGCTGGGGGGACCTGTTTTTCAGAGTGTCCAACGATCGCCCCGAACTTTAAAATCCCCACACTGCTCAAGCGGGCAAGGGCTTGTCCCCCCCTGACCATTTTTTGGCTTCTTCAAAACGGCAAGGATGGGTGCAGAGGGCCTTTTTACCGCCTCCCCTCTCGTTGGGTCAAAACCCTTGAGGTCCACACCTCTGCTTTTCAGGCCCTTGTCCTTCTTTCGGGGTAATGGGAAAAGCGCTGCTTCCGGACAAAACGCGGAGCATGTGGAGGGTGGAATTCCAGCGGTTGCCACATCAACAAATTTAAACAGTTTTACGGGAGGCCGATTGATTTCGCAATTTCAGCCAGGCCCGGGGCGAAGCAGGGTGGCGGGAAAGGCGGAAAATGCGAACTTAACTTTTGAGCCCTTTCCCCAACCGGCCCTCCAGAAACCCGGGTAGCCTCTTTAGAAAATTTTTTTGGGCGACAAGGGTTTATGACTGTGCCAGGCAAGGGGGGTGTGCTTCCCCGCCACCTACCCCAAAAGGGGGGGCCCAAACAGATTTTCCCCCCTTATCGCCCCAACCCCCTTTTTCCTGGCACAAGGTTCTTGGCACCCCCGCCAGCGCTCGGTCCGTTGCGGAGGGGCCCCTCCCCACTCCTGACCTGGTGTGGGACGGGGTCCCCAAACAGATTAATTTTTAACACGGGCCGGGGTTTTTCCCGGGGGGGTTTTTATTTCCACCCGAAAACCTTGTGGGGAAAGAAAAACCCCGCAAACCCTCCCTGGGGGTTTTGAAGAGCGTTTCGCCGAGCCTGAGAGCCCCCTTTAAACCCCCCTAGACTTTCCCCCCAGCTTTACCCCAGTGAGCTGTCACAGAGATATAGTGGCCCCTTTGGGCCCTGCTTTTTAAACCCCTGTGTCGGTGGCGATGGACTTTTTCCGGCCCCAGAAGCAGACAAAGCCCCTTTAAAATTTTGATAAAACCGTGGCTGGCCAGGGCAGGGACGGGTTTTCTGGCAAAAAAAATGCCTGCTCGGCATCTGGTGTTGGGGCAGGGAAGGGCCCATGACTGGCGGAACCCATCTTGTCCACCGACGGAAAGGCAAATTTCCAAGGGCCCAAAAAGCCTGGAAAACCCAAACATTCAGGCTTTTGGCTTTGGGGAAGGGTTTTGGGTTTTTAAAGGTTTCTTCGCCCAAAAACCCTGGAAGACAAAAGGGTTTGGCTGCTAACTGGCCGTGAAAGGGCTGCAGGTCATCAAACTGGCGAATGAGAAGGGGTGGGGGGCCCTTGGGGGTCTGGTGTCTCGGGATGGTGGAGGCTGAAGGGGAGGTGATCCCTAATCATGACTTGAGAACATGGGCAGCTGGGGAACTCTTGGGGGTGGCGGGGGGGGAGGAGGGGGAGACAGAGGGGGAAAAGGGGTTTGGGGGCCCGGCGTCGGTCGGGCCCTTTTTTTTGGCCAAGTGTTGCCCCCAAAATTTTAACTCATGCATTTGGCTGTGACTATCATTTTGGGGTGGTAACCCCCTAAGGTTTCTGCCTCTACTTTTTGCGTTACAGCATAGGCGGCATAGACCTCGCTGGGTGAATCACCCCTTGCTCAAAGAAGACCCGGGTTTGAGGGGCCCGGGCCTTTTTTGACGCGAAAAGCGAGGAGCGGGGTTTGGCTGCCCGTGGGGCGGAATCATTCAGGGACTTCTGCGACCGCCCCCCCCCCCCCCCTCCCTTTTTTGAGGGGGAAAACCCGTACTGACACTCCCCCCATCGTCTTCCCCTCGTCCATGATGAAGCGCTGGGCAACAAATTTTTGCTAAAAGACCACTTTGGGAAAAGCAAATGTCATCATCACATCATAACATAGGTGACTTCGTCGCCCTGACATTTTGCATCCGGAGCTGCGGCACGGGCAAGGGGGGACGCAAAGCATTGCCGACCGCCCAGGATTTTTGCCGATTGCCCGGTTTCCCTTCTCCTCCTCTGGGGCATCAGTAACTGGGCGTCAGAGCAGAGAAAATCATTTTTTGGCCTCTTGCTTTTAACATCCCTTTGCCCCCAACCACTTTTTTGTCATAAAGAGGTTTTGGGAAAATGGATTATCCACAGTGGGGGGTACACGAGTTGAATTTTTGGGCTGCTTATGTTGGACGGATGCGGGATGCGAACGACATTTTGGCCGGTGGGGGACGGGAGGTAAGACGCGGGATCAGGTTAAATAACTACTGAAGACGTTGCACGCTTTCGTTACTGAGATCACAGGGCCCAAACCCAGGATGACAGGTCTGAGGGTCCTGCAACGACGATCGCTGGGCATGCGTGTTGTCGCCAGCACTGGAAGGACATTTTCTCTGACCTCTACTCCATGTCCTACCCCCCTCTTGCTCGCTTACCCCCCCCTAATTTCGTCCATGTTCAGAAATAAAAAAATTTTGAGAAAGTAGGAGGTTTTGGAAATTTTTTTAAAATACGCAAATCACACCTATTTCAAAAACCCTCAAATCAAAACAAATTGCTGATTCAAATATAACTGCAAATGATTATCAACAAAGCTGGGCCTGCGGCAAAGTGAAAAAAACGTATTAAATGTATTCGGATAATAAAATTATTTTGGCACCCATCAATTTAACCTGTGTGGTACAAAATTGCGGATTTAAATTTAACTGCAAAGTACACTATCAACAAAGCTGGCCTGCGCCCAAAAAGAAATAACCTATCTGAAATGTATTGGATAAAAAACAATATTTTTTGGCACCTTCAATTCACCTGGGTGACTAAAAATTTTTGATTCGTTAAGGCAAGCTGCTCAAGAACAAAGCTGTAGTGCGCCAAAAAAAAAAACACAATTGTTTTGTATTGTATAAAACAAGATATTTTTTCACCCTTTTAATTCACCTGTGGTGACTATAAAATTGCGTATTCAAATTTAATTTTAAGCTGCCTCAAGAAAAAAGCTTAGTGGCCAAATCAAAAAAAAACCCTATTGTTTTGTATTGATAATCAAATATTTTTGGGACCTTTTAATTCACCTGTGGTGACTTTAAAAATTTTGGATTTAAATTTTAAAGGGAAGGTGTCTATCAAACCCCCCGGTGGGCAAAAGTGCAAAAAAAATATCTGTTATGTATTTTTATAATACAAGGTTTTTTTGGCACCTTTTAATTCACCTGGGTGACTTAAAATTGCTGGGTTCAGATTTATGCAAGCTGCCTCAATGAACCAAAGCGTAGGGCCCAAAGTCAAAAAAAACGTATCTGTTTTTATCGTATAAACAAAATATTTTTGGCACCTTTTAAATTTCCCCGTGGGACTATAAAAATTTTGGGGTTCAAATTTAAGGTCAAGGGTCATCAACAAATCTGGCTGGGGAAAGTGCAAAAAACACGTATCTTTATGTATTCGCATAATACAAGGGTTTTTGGCACCTTTCAATTTACCTGTGGGGACTATAAAATTGCTGGATTCAGCTTTAAGTGCAAGCTGCCTCAAGAACAAACGTAGTGCGCAAAGTCAAAAAAAAACGTATCTGTTATGTATTTGTATAAAACAAGATATTTTTGGCACCTTTAATTCCCTGTGGTACTAAAAAATTGCTGGATTTCTTTTTGTGCGCCCGCCAAATGAACAAAGTTAGTGGCCAAAGTCAAAAAAACTATTGTTTTTTTACGATAAACGAGATATTTTTTTGGGACCTTTCAATTTACCCGGGTGACTATAAAAATTGCTGGTTTAAAAAATTTAAGTGCAAGCTGCCTCAAAGACAAAAACTTAGTGCGCCCAAAATCAAAAAACACTATCTGTTTTTTTATTCTTAAAAAACGTTTTTTTGGGACCTTTCAAATTTACCTTTGGTGACATAAAAATTGCGGATTTAGTTTTTTTGCAAGCTCCTCAAAGAACAAAGCGTAGTGGCCAAAGCAAAAAAACCCAAAACGTTTTTTATTCGTATAATACAAGATATTTTTTGGGACCTTTTAATTCACCGTGGTGACTATAAAATTCTGTATTCAAATTTAAGTGTAAACTCCTAATGAACAAAGCTGTAGGCCCAAAGTCAAAAACCCACGTTCTGTTATGTATTTGTATAAAACAAGAATTTTTTTTGGGACCTTTTAATTCACCTGTGGTGACTATAAAATTGCTGATTCAAATTTTAAAGTCAAGCTGCCTCAAAGAACAAAGCTGTAGTCGCCAAAATTAAAAAACACGTATCTGTTTTTTATTCGAAAAATACAAGAATTTTTGGCACCTTTCAATTCACCCGTGGGGGACTAAAAATTTTGCTGTATTCAATTTAAGTCAAGCGCCTCAATGAACAAAGCTTAGTGCGCCAAAGTCAAAAAAACACTTCTGTTATGTTTCTTTAATAAAGATATTTTTGGCACCTTTTTAATTCACCTTTTTGGGCTATAAAATTCTGAATTCAGATTTAAGGCAAGCTGCCTCAATGAAAAAGCTGTAGTGCGCCAAACAAAAAACACGTATTGTTATGATTTGTATAATACAAGATATTTGTGGGCCCCTTTTAATTCACCTCTGGTGACTAAAAATTGCTGATTTCAAATTAAAGTGCAAGCTGCCTCAATGAACAAACTGTAGTGCGAGTCAAAAACACTATCGTTTTTATATTGTAAATAAAGATATTTTTGGCACCCTTTTAATTAACCCGTGGGACTAAAAATTGTGGATTCAAATTTTGTGCAAGGTGGATATATCAACAAAGGGGGAATGGCAAAAAATTTAAAAAAGAACACCATTGAAATGTATACTGATAATAAAAGTGAGTTTTCACCCAACAAAGAGACCTGCAGTTTCTAGAAAAGATTGTATCCCAATATAAGTTCAGGCGCCCAAAACCAGGAAATATTTTCAATGAAAACTGTTAAATTAAAGCTTTGGTGCAAAGTCTACACTAAGTCTTGGTGAAATTTATCCAGTATTCTTTATAAGCTTGTCGTGTTCCCCGCCCCCCCCCTCCCCCCGCTTCCCCCCCTGATTTACAGCGGTAGAGCTTTTTAAAATTCTTAGCTAACTACATAAAACTTCCCAAACTCTAATCTAACAAATTTTTAGGATCACAGCTAACAGTAGAGGGTTTTTTGTGAAGAATGAAAATTTCACGGGGTTTGGACACAAGCAGAGCGCATGCCTTTGCTCTGAGACCTGAGAGACACTGAGGTGAACAGGGGAAAGCGTTTAGTAAAACGAGTCTGGATTTTTTTAGCCCTCGAACCCTACCATCCCCGTCATGACGGGCGCACACACATCTCACCCGCTCTATTCTGAAGCGATTTTTGCCGCCAAAATTACAGGGAAACGCCGAAAATGGGGCATCTTTAAAAGATGATGCACAATTTTAAACCCAAATTACGCATGAAAAATAAAAAAAGTGCATTTCAACTTTTTTCATTTAAAAATCGCTAACACTAGAAATATCCAATTTATGACTTCAGTGGTCTTAAAACTTCCATAACACCCAGCAATAAGATTAATCTGATCTTTAACCTTTCCTTAAATATGCTCAATAAAATAAATCACATATTATATTTTTCCAATTGAGAAACCTCTGTTAGTAAAGAAGGTTAGAAAATTACAAATTATGTTAACCTTTCTGCTGTCTTTTTATAACCTCAAGTGAGATGTGATTGTTCTTCTGCATTATCTCTAAAGTGATAAAGAAAAACTCAGTTGTGCTCCTAAATCTTTCAAAGGTTTTATTAGGAGTATACAGTACTAACATCTGTCTGTAAGAATATGTGAAGGTTTCTAGATGGTGCTTATTGTGGAAAATAGGTGAAGTACTAGACGTGTAGTGATGGGGTGGTGCACCGGCATCAGTAACAGCAGATGGCACAAATATTCCGGGGAACTTCAGACTTTACTCACGGTATATTTTTTGTGGATGTTAAATAGTTATGATGCAACTTTTTGATAAGTTTTTATTCCAATTTTTAGAAGACAGGAAATGACTCCAAAAACGCATTTTTGGCATTTAGATTTTTTTTTTCTCCTATGGTGCACAGCATATTGGATAACTTATTATTATTATAATCATTTATTATATGTTATATTATTATGTTGTATTTTAATGAATTGAACTTTTACAAATGTACCAATACTGTGTGTCACTTTTTTATTATTTGTTTTTATCTGTAAAATGGCAAAAGGGGGTGATTTGTACTTTTAACATTTTTTATTTTTATACTTAAAAAAAAAATAACTTTTAATCCCCTTTGGAGCGGGATTGTCAGTACACTCTTTTGCATTACTTAGCCAATTCAGGAATGTGTTTAAAGATGGCAACTAAATTACTTCCTGCCTGGGGCACACATGGCAGTGATGGAAGCCTTCATAAGACTTCTAGGCAGGGCCACCGATAGGGCAGTACCAAAGGTATGGCTTTACAGGGCCCAGGCTGTAGTATTAAGTAAGCATTGGGATCAATACTTACAGGCAGTCCCCAATGCTGCTGTAACGGTCAGGAGGTGGATCCACTGGAACACCGCAGGCGATGGCGTAAGCCCACACCCGGGAGTGGAATCTAAGTGGGTCCCGGTATTCACCAGAGCCCGCCGCAAAGCGGGATGGTGTTGCTGCGGCGGGAGTCCACCAGGTCACTACCACTGGCTGGGCTTGCCTGCGGTGGCGGCAAAGGGTAACGAGGTACAGGATCGGCAGGCAAGCTCGTAGTCGTGGACAGGTAGGAGGTCAGGACAGGCGGCTCTGGTTTGTAGACAGTAGACAAGCAGGAGGTCAGGGCAGGCGGCAAGGTTCGTGGTCAGTATACGTAAGCAAACGGTCGGTACACGGTAAGGCAAGACAGGAACACACTAGAACTCTATCACCACGGTAATATACACTAAGGATCCGGCAAAGGCCGGCAGGAAGAGGCCAGACTAAATAGGAGCAGTGCCAGGCAATGACCAATTACCGGCGCACTGCCCCTTTAAATTCAAACTGCCGGCGCGCCTGCACCCCTAGGGGCGGAGCCATGCGCCGGGAGATGGAGACAGACTGAGCAGGAGCGCGGCCGGGTAAGTGAACGCCGGCGGGGACGGGGAGTTGAGCGGACCCCGAACCCGACGTACGGGACGGGGCTCCGCTCGGTGTAGGAGCACGGGAGCGCCTGCAACCCGGGACAGTGGTCGCAGGGGCGTCCGTGAAAGCTCTCAATTCACTGTGGATGATCTGCAGCATAAATGATTTGGCATCAACTTGTGAGGCTCGGCGCTTTATGAGGAAGGGCCAGAAGTGGCCTGGGGAGGAAGGGAGGACCCGGCCCCATGTGGTCCAGTAAGAAGGAGGGCCTGGGGTTACCCACTAATAGGAAGAGCCCTGCAGTGGTCAGGTAAAAGGAAGGGTCCTGCAGCAGCCCAGTAAGAAGAAGGTCCTTGAACCGGCCCAGAGAGAGGAACATCCTGGCGCAGTCCAGCAAAAAATCAGCACTGGTGGGGCCTGGTAAAATGAATGACCTGGCATGGCCCAGCAAAAGGAAGCGCCCTGGTATGAGAGATGGGGACTGGGGTGTTAGATATTTAACTTAGTTTCTTAAAATTGAAATATTGAATTTATTCAGGCAATCCAGTAAGAGGACCTAGAGACTGCCCAAGGGATAGCACAGATCAAACCACTAGGGGCTACAGGGCTTTTTAAGTAGATGCCTCAGTCTCATCTCTGATGTCATCTAACAATGGGCATAAGATCATTTTCCCGCGAACTTAGATATTGAGCTTATTTAGGCAATCTGGTCTGACAACCTGGATACTGTCCCCAGGATGATAAGACTTTGCCTCCAGGGGTCGTAGGACTTCCTATCTATATGCCTCAATCTCATCACTGATGTCATCTAAAGAAATAAGACAACATACTTACCAACTCTCCCAGATTATCTGGGAGACTTCTGCAACTAGTTGGCATCTCACTTACTCCCAGACAGAATTGCAGAATCTCCCACAGTTGAACAGCTGCAGGAGGTTCTCTGCACTAGAATTGACACTAGAACAGCATCATGAGACACTATTCTGAAGCCAATGTGGCCGGCATTGTTCTGACAGCATTCTAAATAGGATGCTTCCAGAGTAATGGGCTTTAACGTGATGATCCACTTCTGAGGCAACTGTGGGCTGGTATTTTTAGAGTAAAAAATTGGTGGACCTTCCCATTCTGATAGTATCAGGCTGCAGCTGCTGATTGTACCTTTACTGGTCATGGAAAAGTGGGGGACCCTAAATTGTGCTTTTATTTATTACAAATAAAGAACTAGGTATCCATTGTAATCAATAAATAAATGCAGAATTTAAAAAGAACTGTGGGGTTTCCCTAATTTTTCATAACCAGCCAAAGTAAAACAATAAGCTACAGGCTGATACAATATCAATAGATATTGGTCCCTTCACACCCGAAAAATACCAGCCCACAGATGCCCCAGAAGTTGATAATCACATAAGAGGGTCTGCTTCTGAGGGTATCCCTGCTCTTCCCAGTACCCCTGGTACATTGGATACTAGGGTAATAGTGACATTGGGGTTAAAAAAACCCCACTGCTGGCTGAAACCAAGTTCTAGCACCGATAATAGAGTGGTGTCTGTCAGTAACCTCAACTATTAGCACTGGAATAAAATGGTAAAAAACACGATGATACAACATGAAAACATATTATTTAAATAAACAATTCCTGACACCTAAACTAAATGGATCCAATACTGGTCTGACAATGTCCAATGAGTCTGACATAGTCTAAAGGGGAGACCTGTTTAAAAATAAAAACATTACAAACAACATGACAGTACTAATATCCATCTCCTGCACCCCCCGAAGACAATGCCTCCAGCATGGCTCCTGTGGTTGTGGGGGATGGAGTTCAACCTGCACAATATGGTTCTAGGCCATACCAACCAAAGCTGCTGTACCATCCAGGGAGAATAGTCCTCTGCCCCCCAATGAGATTGTAAACTATGCTCTGTACTCTGTTATCTCCCACCTGTCCTCCACCATTGTGTTATGCATTCTAGTGTCAACGTAAAATGCAACCCTCATCCATTACCACACAAACCCTTCACCTCCACCTACCACCCCATAAACACCCCACTATCTCCACCTATCACCCCATTACCACCTTACCTCCACTTGTCACTCTCCGACACCTTCATTTATCACCCCATAACCTTTCCAACCTCTATTACCCCATAACCCATGCATCTCCACCAATCACCCTATAAACTCCCCACCACCTTCACCTATCACCCTATAGCCCTCTTACCTCCACCTTCCACTCCCCACTATCTGCATCTATCACCCCATATCCTCCCCACCTCCTCCTATCACCTTATGTGGCATTTGTACAGAACTGAGCACAGATAGGTAAGTGGCGTAAAATTTGAATTCTAAGATGTTTGTGTGGCAAACTCTGTAGGGAAGAATCGTGACCAGGATAAGTCATTGTGTCAGTCTGAACAGGTTACAGAAGAGGGTGGAAAAAGAACAACTCCAGTCATAGAAGATGTCTGCTATGAATCCTTAGATGTAACTGCACTGTAATCCTTTATATTTCTACAGAGCCTGTGTACAACTGGTAACTACCACTATATGGCGGTAGTATACAGTCTGCAGAGCCTGGGGTGGCGCTGTGCACATCACAGCTCTAAATCTCCCTGAAGGCCACTTTCAAAAGTTGGTGAGTATGGCAGTATCACGGCACTTAAATGCTATCAACTTAGTCAACATTTTTGTTTCACTGTAAAACTAGAAATAAGCTAAAACATAACTTTGACTTCATATATATTAAAATTAGAAATTAGTAGTGTTCACCACCATAAAAGTTATACCACATTATAGTATTAATATTAGCTAATAACTTCAAGCCAATCTCTTCCAAATATTAAAAATATACATCCACTCTTAAAAGATACACATGAAATGTCCAAAGATTATAGAAAAAATTGATAAATGACCAGATTTAAATTTGCATGACCTAGAATGATTACTCTTTCAGTTTCACTGTAAAACTGATTCCAGTTATCTGAGTATTTGTATATCCTTTAACATCTATGGTTCTTGGAAGACCTATAGGAAGGTGAAAAAAAATCTTGATACCTTTATTAAAACCCTAAAAAAACTGTTCCTTTTTTTTAAAGGTACCTCCCAAAAAAGAACACCCCCGCTCCATGACGGCTATCCCTAGTAAGTCCTTTTATATATGGTAAAATAAAATATTTTCCCCAGTTAAGCCAATGTGTTTTCCCTGTCTTTTAAAAACGCAGGTATGGGGAAAATTGGAATTAAAAATTTATAAAATTTTAAAATTTGTATGGGGAAAAAAACACAGTCGGGCCTTTCCCAATAGAATATCATCAGCTCCCAAAAAATATAAAAATACTAATGTTTATAGTATATAAAATATCCTAATTTATTTACTGAAAACAGGTCAGTTAAAAATTCCCCTTTTAAAAAGTTTGGGTGGGGGTAAAAAGGGGCCCCCAAAGATGTACCCCTTTTTCGATAAGGCCTTTTCATTAATTCGTGGTTTTTTTTCTGGCCCAAAACCCAAAAGGGTTGAAAGGGTTAAGGAAAACCACCACCTAAAAACCCCCCATAGGGGTTAAAAGGGCTTTCAGTCCAAAAAATGAAATTTAATCCCGGGGGAAAATTTGGGGGAAGCCCCGGGGGAGATTTTCCTTTTCTTTGCAAAGGACAGGGTGCCATAGTATGGGTTCACCCA
Source organism: Phyllomedusa bahiana (assembly GCA_025379985.1). Taxonomy (NCBI): domain Eukaryota; kingdom Metazoa; phylum Chordata; class Amphibia; order Anura; family Hylidae; genus Phyllomedusa; species Phyllomedusa bahiana. The sequence continues at coordinate 28,330 of JAODAL010038185.1, forward strand.
AAGAGAGGGACCTGAGCATTAAAAAGGGCAAAAAAATTGTTGGAAAATATGAATAGGGTTTTGAGCGAATTTTTTATCGAAAAAGTTAAAATTTTTCGGAAAGGGTTTTTTTATGGTGATCGAAATTTCCGAATCATGCGAAATTAAAAGGTTTAAAATTCGGTGCCTTCATTTATTGGATAACGCCTTTTTTCGGCGCTTCCGGGAAATTTTTGGCGGGCCAGAAAAATCAGTTTTACGGGATGGCAGGGTGAGGGGGTGGGGTTTTGCGACGTCTTGACGGGGATGGTTTGGTTGCGTTTGGGGGAAAAAAAAAAATCACATGACCTCGTTTTAAATAGAACGGTTTTTCCCGTTTGGGCTTAAAGTGTCTCTCAGGCCCTAATAGGGAGGACCGGGGGGGGGTTTCGCCTTTGGCCAAACACCCTCAGCAAAATTAGTCTATTTGCAAAGAAAAAACCTTTTTCTATTAGCTGGGGATCCTTCCAATTTGTTACATTAGGGATTTAAAACATTTTTATGTAGTTAGCTAGGTTTTTTTAAAAAGCAGAATCCCCCCACTGTAAAATTCACGGCGGGGGAGCGGGGGGGGGGGGGGGCGCGGGAGGAACCAAACCAGACAAGGTAATCTTTAAAAAAAATGGGAAAAAAGGGTTCCCCCAAGACTTTTTTGTAGACATTGTAGGGAAATTTTTTATTATTAAAACAGTTTGCTATTGAAATTTTTCCTGGTTAGGGGCCCACCCTTTGGAACTTATATTGGAATAACCCAATTCTTTCTAGAAAACTGCGGGTCTTTTTTTGTTAGTTTGCAAAAAACCCCAAAACTTTTATTATCGTATTCCCTTTTCAGTTTTTTGGTGTTCAATTTTCCCCATTACCCCCTTTTGGGGTTGTTGATTTATCCACCTTGCATTTAAAAATTTACAAAAAAGGGAAAACTTGTGTCAGCACAGGTTGTTTTTTTGCCAAAAATACGTGTTTCATACGAAAACATCACAGGAAAGGTTTTTTGACTTTTGCGCCCCCGCTGTTAATTAAAACGCAGCTTCTACGAAAATCTTAAAAACGGGCAATTCTATTTTAACCCCAGGTGAATTAAAAGGGTTTGCAAAAAAATACGGGGTTTATTATATCAAAACAAAACGTTCGTTTTTTTTGACTTTTGCGCCCCCAAGAAAGGTTCTTTAAAGGCGGGCATCTACGTAAATTTTAAAAAGGAAAAACAAAAATAATTTAAACAAAAAAATTTATTTAAAAACTTTTAGGTTTTTTTGTTTTGGAAAGGGGTTTTTCCCCCTCAGTTTTTTAAAAAGAATTTTTCCCCCCGGGTTTAAAAGGGAAAATTTTTTTATTAAAAAAATTAAACATTTAAAGTGTTTTTTGATTTTTGGGGACTCGCCCCTTTTTAAATTGGCGCTTCTACGTAAATTTTAAAAAAGGCGTTCCCTAAAATTCCCAAAAGGTTAAAAATTGAAAGGTGAAAAAAAATAAAGTTTTTTAATATAAAAACATAACGGGTTACGTGTTTTTTGATTTTTGCGCCAGCACTGTTCTTTTAAAAAGCAGCATTTACGTAAATCTTAAAACACAATTCTTTTTTTCACCACAGGTGAATTAAAAGGGGAAAAAATAAAAGTTTATTATACCCAAAAATAACATTTAAAGTGTTTTTTGTTTTTTGGGCGAAACTCGGGCACTGTTCATTGACGCGGGCATCTCCCGGTAAATTTTAAAAAACAGCAATTCTATATTAAACCACAGGTGAATTGTAGGTGAAAAAATTTACGTTTATTTACCCAAAACATAAACAGTTACGTGTTTTTGATTTTTGCCCTCAACCCAAGTTTTTGGACCCCAGAAATCTACGTAAATCTTAAAAAACGGGAAAATTTCTATATTCACCACAGGTAAATTTGAAAAGGTAAAAAAATAAAGTTTATTATACCCAAAAAAAACCCGGTTACTTTGTTTTTTTTGCCCTTTTTTGGGGCCCCACCCTGGCAGGCCCCCGAAATTTGCCTTAAATTTTCCCCGGGAAAAAAGGGTAAAAAAACTTTTTTCCAAAAAACGATTTTTTTAAAAATTTTTCCTGATTTAAAAAATCATAAAGCAATTTATATTCCCAAGGTAAATTTGAAAGGTGAAAAAAATTACGTTTATTATATAAAAAACATAACAGTTAAGTTTTTTTTTAGTTTTTTGGGGCCCCCCCCAAGGGCACTGTTCTTTGGGACGCAGCTTTACGAAAATTTCTTAAATTTAATACCCAAATTCTATATTCACCAAGGTTGAATTAAAAAGGTGCAAAAAAATAACGTTTATTTATTATCAAAACAAAACATTTTGGGGTTTTTTTTTGGGATTTTTTGGGGCACCGAAATTTTCCTTTGACGCAGATTTACGAAAATTTCTTAAAAAGCAATTTAAATTAAACCACAGGTAAATTTAAAAGGTGAAAAAAATTTTTACATTTTATTATATCAAAACATAACAGTTACTTTTTTTTTTTAACTTTTGCGACCCTAGAAATGTTCATTGACGCGGGCATCTACGTAAATTTTTTAAAATGCAATTCTATTTTCCCACCACGGTGAATTGAAAGGTAAAAAAAATACGGGTTTTATTATATAAAAAACCTTAACTTTTCCCGTTTTTTTGACTTTTGGCCCCCAGAAAATTTTCATTGAGAAAGCATCTACGAAAATTTAAAAAATTAGCAATTAAAAATTAAACCACGGGAATTAAAAGGGGTGAAAAAAAAATTCGGGTTTTTTATATCAAAAAAAAACGTTAGTTTTTTTTTATTTTTGCGAAACCCGGGCACTTTTTCATTGACGCAGCATCTACGTAAATTTTAAAAAAGGGGGCCAAAACCAAAAAAACCAAAGGGGGGGGAAAGAAGGGGGGGCCCCAACCCCAAAATAACGGGGTTTAAAAAATTAAAATGGGGGCAAAAACCCCCCCAATACGGGGGTTACGTGGTTTTTTGGGGGGCTTTTCCGGGGGCCGGGCCACCCCCAGAAAACGGGGGACGCGGAAAAAATCCTAGGGGGGAACCCTTTAAAAAAGGGGAAAAAAATTCAAAAATATTTCCCACCAAACCCAAAGGGGGGGGGGAAAGGGGGAAAGGGGGGAAAAAAAATACGGGGGGGTTTAAAAATTAAAAAAACCCCCCCAAAACCCCCATAACAGTTACGGGGGGGTTTTTTGGGGGGACCTTTTTGCCCCCAACCCAGCCCCCGAAATCCGGGGGTTAAATTGGGATTCCCCAATATCCTGGCCAAAATCTTAAAATAAGGGGTTTTAAGGGGGAAAAACTTAAAAAACCCCCCGGGGCCAATTCTATATTCCCACAGGTGAATTAAGGTAAAAAAAATACCGTTTATTATCCCAAAAAAGAAAAAACAAATACGTGTTTTTTGGACTTTTTGCCCAGCCCGATTTGTTGATGGGACACCTTGCAGTTAATTTTGAATCCAGCAATTTTGTTTTGATTAGAGGGTTTTGGGAATAGCTGTGATTTCCCGTCTTTTAATAAAAAGGACTTTCCCAAAAAACGTTTCCCAAACCCTTTCTCAAAATTTTTATATTTCGGGAAACTTTGGAGCAAAATTGAGGTGGTAAGCGGGGCAAAGGGGGGGGTAGCCTGGAGGTAGGGGTTTACGAGAAAAAGGGTGCTCCTTCCAGTGCTGGCGACAACAGGGCTTTGCCAGGGGTGTCAGTTGCAGGACCTTCAGGCCCTGTAAATCGCTGGGGGGGCCCCTGTGAATCAAAAGAAAAGAACATCGTCCCCAAAATCTGTCCTTCAGTGGTTAAAGAAACCCTGAAATCTAGCGTCTTACCTTCGCCCTTCGCTTTCAGGGCCCACAAATGTCGCCCTCGTTATCAGAATCCGCCCCAAAAATGAAGCAGCCCCAAATTTGAAAATCGTGTCCCCACCACGGGGGGATAACCCTTTGTTTTGAAAAAACCTTTTTGGAAAAAAATGGGGTTTGGGGGTCAAAAGGCATGTTAAAAGATCAAGAGGTTGATTTAGTCTGCTTTGGACGCCAGTTACTGTTGATCGAGGAGGTGAAGGAAAACCCGGTAAACGGCAAATCCCGGGCGGTCGGAAAGCCTTTGCAGTGCCCCTTGCTTGTAGCCCCCAGCTTCTGGATGCAGAAAGTCAGGACGACCCCAAGTCCCCCTGTTTTTGATGATTTATGATGATGATGACGGGATTGCGGAAACCTTCCTGGTTTTTCCGCGAATTTTTATTGCGGGGCGCTTCATCAATGGACGAGGAGGGGACGATGGGGTAGTGTAAATAAGGGTCCCCCCACAAAAAAGGGGGAGTGGGGGTCGGAAGTCCGGGTGAATTTTTCCCCCAGCACGGTCAGCGCCCAAAACCCCCCCCCTCGCTTTATCGCCGTTTAAAAAGGTCCGACCTCTCAAGCCTGGGCCTTTTTTGAGCAAGCCCCTGATTCATCCCAGCGAGTAAAATGCTGCCTTTGCCGTAAAAAGCATATAGAGGGGAAGTAAACCCCCAATTGGGTTAAACCACCACCAAATGTCTTGTACATTTCAGCGAATGCAAAGAGTTTAAAAAAGGGGGGAAAAAAATTGGCCAAAAAAGGGCCCGACCCACGCCCAGCCTCCAACCCCCTGTCACAACCCCCTGTCTCCGCCTCCCCCTCCTCCGCCCCCACCAAGGGGTTCCTCAGCTGCCCATGTTTTTCAGAGTAGGGTCAGGGAACCCGCCTCTGCTTTTAGCCTCCCCCCGTCGCCCCAGTACCCCCAGCCCACCCGAGACCCCTCCTTTCTCCTTTTTCCCTTTGCCAGTTTTTACCCAACCCCGAAAGCCCTACAGCGGCCAGTCTAGCAGCCCGCCCCTTTTGTCTTTCCGGTTTTGGGGGCCGAAGAAACACTTTAACCCAAAACCAAACCCAAAAGCCAAAAACCCGAACGTCCGGGGATTGCAGGGGTTTTGGCCCTTGGGAAAAAAAAGCCTTTCCGGGCTGGTGGAACTTGGGGGGTTTCCCCCATGTTGGCCCTCGCCCGCCCCCCTTTCCCGGGTGCCGGAAAGGGATTTCTTTGGGCCCGAAAACCGGGCCCTGCCCGGCCAGGGCCCCCGGGGTATTTTAAAATTTTTTAAACGCGTTGGGTTTTAATTCCCGGGGTCCGGAAAAAGGGCCATCTCCCCCCGACCATGGCTAGGAAAGCACCCGGCCCAAAGGCCTATATTTTCTGTGACAGTCACTGGGTGAGCTGGGGGTGTCTCTGGGGGGGACGGGGGGTTCAGGTCGGCGCACGCTCTTCAAAACCGCGGGATGGCAGGGGCTCTTTTCCCCCCAAAGGGCCCCTTTTGGGGGCATCAGTGCCCCGAAAAAACCAGGCCGTGTTGAAATTAATCTGCCCCTTTGGGGCCGTCCCCAAAAGGGCAGGAGCTGTGGAAAGGCCTTTAAAAAACAGACTGAGCGCTTGGGTGGGTGACAAAAAACCTTTTCCGGGAGGCAAAATGGTGTGCGATAAGGGCGGGAAAACTTTCTGGGGCCCCCCAAGATCGGTAGGGTGGAAACCCCATTTCCCTTTCCTGGCAAAAGGGCATGAACCTTTTCGTCCAGAAAAATTTTTAAAAAGCTACCCGGGGCTGGGGCTGCCTGCTGAAGAATGCTCGAGGTCCCGAGTTCGCACCCCGCCCCTTTCACCCCGCTTCGTCCCCCCTGGCTGCGGGTTTCAGGTCAGCTCGGCCTCCCCCCTCAAAAAGGGGTTTATTGTTGACGTGGCCAAACCCCGCTGGAAATTCCAACCTCCCCCATGCCCAAGCGATTGTGGCAGCAAACACAAAGCCCTTACGCAGTACGAAGTGACACAAAGGCCCGAAAAAGCGCGGTACGGACCTCGGGGGGTTTTTTGAACCACCCAGAGTGAGGGGTGAAAGGAGCTTGCACCATTCCTTGCCAGTTTTGAAGAAGGCCCCCAAAATGGTCAGTGCGGGCAATGCCTTGTCAGCATGAGCATTGTGGTGTTTTAGTTCTGGAAAAGATCTTTGGGGCACTCGGGAAAAAACAGGTCCCCCCAGCGAGGAGGAGGAGACGGACAAAAATGCGGGCACGGAGCCCTTTTTCTCCGTCAAAAAACCCCAAGGCCCCACAGTTTTTACAATTTATCGGGCTTCATTAGGCAGTTGGGTTTGGGGTCCGGCTAGTGAAGGTGGGCATCAAATCTCGGGTTTTATCATCCCCAGGCAAGCAGGGCTGTGTTTAAATGTGCCGGAGGCAAAGGGGGGGGGAGGGGAGGAGGTAAATTTCCCAGACACCCAAGTTACCCACGTCCGGGCCCTTTGGGAAAAAGGTTGGCGCGAATTTGAGGCGGGGGGGGGAAGATGAGGAAGATCAGTTTTTCTGGGGCCCTCGACCCAAAAGGGGGGGGAAATCAAAAGGGCCCAAACTCTCACATGGGTGCTTGGAAAGGCCCCCTTTCCCCCCAACTGATTGCATTTAAGGCCATCAAAATTTAAAAAAAAGTTACTGGGGGGCCACCCTCCCGGGGTCCCCGGTACAAAAAAAAAATCAGCCCCTTTCCTTTTCCCCCCCCCAAATAGAGAGTAAAAAAACAAAGGGAAAGGGGGGGACCTTGCTGGTTTTATCAACTGGAGGGCATCTGTTGCGTCTGCTTCAGTTCCCCAAATTTTCAAGTGGAAACAACATCCCGCGACGTGACAGCCCGTAGAGTTTTCCCGTAGGGTAGCGGCAAACCAGGCAAGGTGGCAGAAGCCCAATGGGGACCTCTGGCAACTTTTTTACCACCTCACCAAACATGCAATGCAGGGCACAAAATCCAACCCCACAGAGATCAGCTTTTGATCTGGTGCAAACCTTTTTGCGTCTCAAACCCCATGTTTTTTTCCCTGTGTTCCCGGGGGCCCAAAAGACTTCTGGGTTCCCCAAATGGCAAGGAAAATGGCCCGAGGTGGGCTCCCCCACCGCCAGGGGGGGGGGGGGAGGGGGGGGGGGGGGGGGTGGGGGGGGGGGGGGGGGGCCGTGGGGGGGGATGTGGCCAAGGGGGGGGCCGGGGGGGGGGGAAGGGGGGGGGTCTGGGGGGGGGGGGGGGGGGGGACCTTCAGCCAGCTTTGGGGGGAGTCTTGGGCAAAAAGCATCCGGTTTCCACAGATTAAAGTGGATCGTTTGACTTTCATCATGGGTGAATCAAAGGGATGGATCTCGGATGATGTTGTGGCCCCCCAATTTTTCCCAGGTCAACGATTTGTTGCCCCGGGCTACTTCACATTCCTTTTCAAAAAAAAATGGTCCTCTTGAAAAAAATTTTTTTTAAAATGATCATTTCTTTTGGGAATTTTTATTTCTTTTCCAAAAATTTTATTTTTCTGGTTTTGTGTGAGGGGTGTAAAAGGGCGCAAGGTTTTTATGACAACACCGGGATTCCTTTTCTCAGCTTTATCTTAAAAAGTTTTTGCATTTTCAATTTGGTTTTTTGGGGGATGTTGCTGTGGATACAGGGAATTTCATGGGCCTTTGGAACAGAAATGTGGCTTCTAAGTGGCTTTCCCCTCACAATTTTTAATAGTGCTGAGAAGTCAAAATTTTTTAATTTTTTTGGGGGCATTTTTAGCTGTGAGAACAGGCAATAATCATGGCCTTTGAAAAAGAAAAGGGCTTTAATGGCTTTTCTCCCTCACAAATTTTTTTCCCGTGGCTGAGAAGTATTTTTATAATTTTTTGGGTTTATGCTGCTTTGGGAAAAGCCGCAATTTCTTCAGGTCCTATTATAAAAAAATTTTTGTTCTAACAGAAAAATTTGGTTTTTTCACAATTGAACAAAGTGGCTCAAAGGGGGTTGGGTTTGAATTTTTGGGGGGATTTTTCTGTGAACTTTCAGGTATACTACAGGTCCCATTTTAAAAAAGTTGTTTCTAACGACATTTGTTCTTCACAAATTTACCAAAGTGGCCCCCAAGGGGGGTTTCTTTTTAAATTTTTTGGGGGGATTTTTTCTGTGAAAATGAAGGGGGATACTTCAGGTCCCATTCATAAAATGTTTTTTCTAACAGACATTTGTTCTTTTACAATTTTCAAGGTGGCTCAAGGGTGAGGTTTCTGTCAGAAAAAAAGGAATAGGTTTGGACACTGTTTTAATTTGGGAAATATTGCAAAAAAGACCCTTTTTTTTGCCCAAAATCTTTTAAAAATAGCTATCAATCCCCTTATTTGGGGGACAACCAAATTTAAAAACAATGAAAAAAAGAGAAACAAAAAAAAGGGGGGGATTCCATCCTATTTTTTAAAAAAGTGTTTTTCTAAGAAAATTTTAAAAATACTAAAAAAACTTGCAAGTCAAAATAGGGTGTTTAAAAAAACCTCTGAATTGTACAAGGGAGGGGGACAGGAAAACTTGACCAGATGTTGGGGTTTTTCAGAGGGCATGGAGTATGGAGACGGCTTTGAACAAAGTACAGAGACCCTTTCTCCCGCCCCAAATTTAGTAAAATGAGAAAAAGAAGCAAGATTTAAAGGGGCCCCCCGGGGGTAACCGGAGGGGTTAAACCCCAATTTTCCAAAATGAAAACCAAAAGGGGCCCCACCCCCATAGGAGGGGGCCCAAACGCTTCCCCGGTATTGACTGTGTACAGAGGAAGGTGGAGTTCTCAATTCCCCCTTCCCGCACTCTGCTTCAGCAAAGGGGCCGTTTTCCCTTGTGCGTCATCAGGGCATTTTTAAACCGCGTGTTTAAAAGAAGGGGACCCCCCCGCCTGGGGTTTCACCCCCCACCCAATGTAACTCCGGCCCCGGGGCTTTCTGTGGCCAGGGAAAAGGTTTTTGTCAATGTCCCGTGAAAAATAAAAAAAGGTGGTTGAAAGAATCCTTTTCCCGGGACTTTTTTAAAGGGGGGGCATGCAGGTTTGGGCTCATGGGTGTGGCCCCGGGGCAGGTATAGTCAAGTCCCGTTTAAACTAAAAAGGTGGTTGGAAAAAACTCCTTTTCGGGACTTTTTAAAAAAGGGGGGTTTTAAAGCAGGTTTTGGGGTAATGCTGTGGCCCAAAGGGCAGGTTTAAATCGTCCAGTGAAACTAAAATGGGGTTTTTAAAAATCCCTTTTTTCCCGGGACTTTTTAAATGTGGGGGTCATGGGGGTTTGGGGTCATGCTGTGGCCCCGGGGCAGGTTATAGTCAATTTTCCCGTGAAAATAAAATTGGGGGTTGAAAAACTCCCTTTTTTCCCGGGACTTTTTAAATGTGGGGGTCATGCGGGGGTCTGCTGGTTCTAGGACAGGGTATTCAATGTCCCGTTCAAGTAAAATGTGGGTTTAAATCATACTGCCTTTTTGGGACTTTTTAATTTGTGGGTGATGCAAGGGTTTTTGGGCAGGCTGTGGGACCAAGGGCAGGGATAGTAAATGGGCTGTGACTTTTTTTCGGGCTTTTATAACCTAAGTGTGTTGCCCAAGGTTGATGTATCCATTTGACTGTTGTGGATGTTAAATTTTAGCTTCTCCGCCTTTTTTTGGGGGGTAATAATGAAGGGGTTGTTTCTCTCCCTAGACTTTAATGGTCCCTCGCCCCATAATCGATGCTCACTATCGAAAAACCCTTTTCGATAGCGGGGCCCACTAAGGGAATATCGATCGATTCGTAGCCAACGCAAAACGCCCAAAACTTTAAAATTTAAGCCATATTCCTCAAAACCTTTCTTTCAGATAATTTAAAGTATGATGCTTTCCCTTTTAAATTTAAAAAAAGGGCTTTTCAGCTTTTCAGATCTCCGTGTAGAAAAAATTTTTTTGGGTCACAAATTCATAGGTATTGCTAAAAATGGGAAAAAAAGTCAGAAAAGGTTGTTGGGGCTGAGCTAAGTTTTTTAAAAATTCCGATGGGAAAAAGATTGCTCCTACTAACCCAAAAAAGAAAGGGAAATTTTTCGAATTTTTTTTATTTTACTTGGTCCTACCTAGAAGTTTTAAGCAAAATCAATACCCCCCTTGCAAATTAAATTTTTTCCCGGGGAATCCAGTACCCCCTCAAGTCTCCCGCTCCACCATACGTCCTGAGCATTTACCACGGAACAGTCTCCAGAGTGTCAGAGCTGACTATCACTTGTATAAATCCAATTCCTTGGGTTTTTCCCAAATAGAACTTTTTTAAAAAGGGGGTCTCTGATGAATGGAAAAGTCTCCCAAAGGCACGACATGTTTTCCTTGTCCCCCCATATAAGTCAATGGGGGTCCCGAATCGGGGGTTTTTTGCCCAGTTTTAGAGGAAAAATATGTTACAACAGATGCACTGAAACTGGGCTAATATAGTGAAATTTTCCTTATCCCGGTTGCTGGTCTCTGTTAAAAGGGCCAGATTTTTCATAATTTACAGAGAGCCATTGGCAGCTAGGTTAGTCCAAGATTTTTCTTCCTCTTATAGAAAGAAATTCCATAGGAGTATAAATACTCACAAAATAAATAAATAGCAAGTACTTATAAAGGAGGGGAAATTGATTTTTCCTTTTTATTAAAGTTTCAACTAAAAAACCAAAAAGCTTAACTGATTTTTTCAACCAATCTCAAGGTCTTGGTGGACAGTTTAAGCGGGGTTTTTGCATCCCACGTAGTTTCCCGAATCCTGAATATTTTTCAGATCAAAAATTTTGGGGGGAAACCACCATTCCCAAAAGAAAAAATCTATTGTCCCTTCGTGCATTGTCCTTACACAGATAGAGCAAACCATTAATGGTGGCTGCTAAACCAACAATATGGAATTTTTCCCCTGGTTTATATAAAAATTCCCCCACTGGCCATAATTAAGAGAAACCAAAGCCAGGAAAATTGAGTGCCTCCATTGTGATAACTTTGCTTGCCCAAAAGAACCTGTTTCCCTCTAATAAGATAAGGAAGGGTTCTTTCCTAGGTATTTCTGCTCAGGCATGGACTGAGCTCACCGGCAACCAGATGAGCTACAACCTTCACACCATGAGACTGATAACATGGTGGTTAATATCTTCTTACAAGGTCTCAGTATCGTATTAAAGCCCTAGTGTGTTTTGATTGTCTTGACCCTTTCGAAACAGATGTATTAAAAAGTTAAAAATGTTCCCCAAATTTATAAACAATAACAGATATCTTTTCCCTTTTCAAACAAGCATTTGATAGTGCCTCAGTCCTTCAACATGAAAGATACAAATTAAAAACTTTT
>JAODAL010038186.1:0-39507 GCA_025379985.1 Phyllomedusa bahiana
GCCTGCCTGACCCCCTACGCCTGCCTTTTGGCCCCCAATGCCTGCATGTACCCCTTTTTAACCTGCCTGTGGGCCGCTATCCTGCCTGTGCCCCTATATGCCTGCCTGTGCCCCAACGCCTGCCTGTGGCCCCTATACCCCGCCTGGGCCCCCCTTGCCGCCAGCCCCCTTTCCCTCCCTGTCCCCCCCAACGCCTCCCTGTGGCCCCCATACGCCTGCCTGAGCCCCTATACGGCTGCTTACCCCCTATAGCCTGTCTGACCCCCCATATGCCTGCCTGTGGCCCCTTAAAATATGCCTGACCCCCTATGGCCAAAAAAACCCTGCCGAAGTGCCCCTATGTCATATCCCTGCCTGAAGGACCCTATATATACCTCCCTGATCCCCTAATTTATATACCTCCCTTCAAAGGGACAATATATAATACCCCCCGCTGTGAAGGCAACTATATACTGTCTAACTGGGGGGACTTATCCCCTATAAAAAGGAATATGGAAATGTGAGGATTCTAAGATATTTTTTTCCAAATCTGCGGGGAAGTCTTGGCCGGGAGCAATCACAGGAAGGTGTAAACCCCGGATGGAGAAAAAAGGGAACATAAAACGACGCTGATAAAAAAAGACTCCCCGTGATTTTATAAATGACCTCATGAAAACCCTTTTAATATTTCTCAGACCCTACATAAAACAGTACTACCACAACTGGTCACTGAAAGGCGGGGTAAAATTAATCCGACCTGTGACAGTTTATAGTCAAATTGGGGGTCGCTTTTTCTAGGACCTTAAATAACTTTGGGGGGTCTTGGTTTTGTGGAGTGTTTTTTAGTAACAACCCCTTGTCTGGTAGATTGCCCATGTATGGGTGGATTATTCATACTGTTATTTAGGGTTTTCCCGGGTCATAGGGAGGTGAGCATTTTGAAAAAGAAATTTGTCGGGGGTGATTTTCATTTTTACAGTGCTGCTGGGGAATAACTGGAAAGGCTATTAAAATATGCAGAAAATTAGTGACAGGACCTGGAGGGGGGGGGAAAATTATGGGTGGGGGGGCATTTTTTGGCGAGTGAGAGGGGGGGGGAACCCAGGGCTTTACTTCTAGGGGCCCCAAAATGCCTTGTCCCGGCCCTGCAAAGGACTCCACTTCTTTGCTTGTTGTACTTTTCCCAGTCTTCTGTTTTTCCTGTTGAACCTGCAATACATATTGTGATACCAAAAGCTAAGTGGGCCCCAATTCCCTCTAGAGCATCCGGCTTTAAAGCCTCCGATGGCGAGGTACTTTTGATCAATTGAAAGGGTTTTTTGTCTTGGTCTCATGATGCCCAAAAGTGAAACATGAGGAGGGGAGGATGTTTAAATCCTAATCAAATTTTTCCCCCTAAATTTTTTGGGTATTCAGGGATCGAACTCCTGTTGGGATATTTCCCTTAAACCCTTGTTAGAGATTAGCAAGACTCAAAAAAAACTGTAATGAACATTTGGACATGTGCATTCAAAAATTTGGTTTATTTAGTTCATTTAAAAAAAAAAAATCAAGACATTTTGGGGGACACTTTAACCCCTTTTGCAACACTTTTAATAAATGGGCTGAACTGGAGGACGTATGTCTTTTTTCGGCCTGACAAACATGAACTAGTATGAAATTCTGGCACTGAAGGCCAGTTTAAATCACTATAATTAAAGACTGCCCAGAATGTATTACCCCCTTCTTCTGCGTTCATACATACAGGGCAGTCTAGTCCATATGACAATCAGGCCAGGGAGACACCTTTAACCTGGTTGGCTGTCAACGTTCTGCGCCAAAAATTTTGGGGTCAAAGAACAAAATGTGTCTACTTCTACTAATTGGTCGCAGCCCCCCAGAACCCCCTAATTTTGGGTCAAAATGTCTTTGTCCGGGACGAGGCACTTTTGGGGCCAAGTTTGGACTACCCTGTTCATCATCAAGAATGGTCTACTACGCTTTTTGAGGCCAGAATTCTGGGATACCCCTTCATCATGTCGCCCTTTAGTTCATCCAAAAACAACCCAAGCCAAAATTGCTTTCTTTTTGTGAGTGTGATACTTTCTAATTGGAGGAAAGGCTGCAAAATTTGGCAGAGACGTTTTGGACAGGGAAAATGTATTTTATGCAATGTGTGATGGGTTAAAGACCTGGTTGATAATGGAGAGTGATCAAAGTCCACTCTAGATCTTGGGTTATTAAGCTAATTAAGAAACACCTGGGAGATCTCCTCAATAGGGTTGCGAGTTCCCCAAAGGCTGTTTTCTCTCTCTTTCAGATGGAAAGGCAGGGGCGAACCAGTGTGAGCCAGGACCACAGCATTGTTGGTGGTGCTGGGCAGCAGTAGGCTCAGGCCATGATTAGTAAGGGAACCTTAAGATATGTTCACAGCGTTTTTTAGATGCGTGTTTGGAGCCGTGTTTCGGACCAAAAACGGACCCAAACACACATCTAACAATGTGCATTTTTGATTTCCCCTTCTTCAATGTAAAACACGTCACGGCTTTGATGATACGTGTTTTTACTTGTCTTTTGATCTCTTTCGATCCCTTAGAGAATTTACATGTTAAATTTTTATCTTTTTTCACAATACACGCCCATTTAAAACTTTTGGGGGTGTTTCTGTTTTCACAAAAAATGCATCCCAAACAGACCACACTCTGGGGTTCTTTGGATACATTTTTACACAGCCTTTTCAAACGTTTTTGGGTTGAAAAAAGCCATGTGAAAATACCCCTTTGGGCGACATGTAGGGTTTTTGGTGCCCAGGCGCCCCTTTTTGCCCGCATTTGTATTTTAGAATAGGTTGAGCGATTACGTTGGCTATCGACTTGGGGGATATCGTAGCGGCATCACGATAAGGTTTTTCGAAGTGAGCAGTCGATTATGAGCGTGACCATTAAAGTCTATGGGGGAGCAACAGCACCTTCATTCTTACACCCCAAAAAGGGGGAGAACTGGAATTAACATCCAAACAGTCAAAGGAAAAGTGCTAATTTAGGCAACACACTTAGGTTATAAAGCCACAAAAAAAAACACCCCTTCACTACCCCTGCTTTTTTCCCAAAACACCTGCCCCTTTTAAACCTGCATCACCCAAAAATTTAAAAAAAGTGCGAAGGCAGTATTTTTGAACCACCCATGTTTACTTAAAAACGGGATAAATTTGAAAATATCCCTGTTCCGGGAACGGGCACATGACCCCAAACCGCATGACCCCCAGTTTAAAAAATGCTGGAAAAAGGGAGTCTTTCAACCACCATTTTAGTGAACGGACTTGATATACCGTCCGGGGCCCACAGCATGACCCCCAAACCTGCTGACCCCCAGTTTTAAAAAGTCGAAAAAGGGTCTTTAACCACCATTTAGTTAAACTGACAATTGAATGCCTGTTCTGGACCACCATGACCCCAAAACCCGCATGATCCATCTGACGTGCGATGAAAAATTTGGGGCCGTGACTGGGAGGACGAGGAGGTAAGACTCTAGATGCAGGTTGCATTAACCATGAAGGACAGAGGGCGACGTGTTGTTACTTAGTTTCACAGGGCCCCGCCCCAGCGATGACGGCCCCTGACGGTCCGCAACTGACGATCCTGGCGCGTGTTGTCCCCAGCACGGGAAGGAGCACCTTCCTCGTACCTTCCCTCATGTGCTCCCCCCCTCTTTGCTCGCTTACCACCTGCATTTCCCCTTTTTTCCCCCCAAAAAATAAAAAAAATTTGAGAAGGTAGGGAATTGTTTTGGAAAGTCTTTATAGGGAAAATAAGATTCTTTTTAAAAAAATTTGCTGGATCTTTCTGGGAATGAAAAAAAACTGGTGGCAAAAGTAAAAAAACATTTTTGTTTTGTTTTGTATAATACCGTATTTTTTGCACCCTTTTAATTTACCTGTGGGACTATAGAATTTTCGTTTTAGATTTCGTGGATGCTGCTTTAATGACAAGCTGGGTGCGAAAAAAAAAACAGTATCTGTTTTGTTTTGATAATACACGGTTTTTTTGCACTTAAATTTACCTGTGGTGACTATAGAAATTGCGTTTTAAGATTTACGTGGATGCTGCTTTTAAAGAAAAAAGCTGGTGCGCAAAAGTAAAAAAAAACACGTAACTTGATGTTTTGTACGATACAGGTAATTTTGCAACAAACAACCGTCTGACAGAAGATTGCTGGATTGTAATTTAACTGCAAGGGGATTTTCAAACAGGTGGAATGGTAAAATTGAAAAAGAACACCCATCTGAAATGTATACTGATAATAAAAATGGGTTTTGCACCTAACAAAGAGACCTGCAGTTACTAGAAATGATGTGTATCCAATATAAGTTCGGCTGCCCAATACCAGGAAATATTTCAATAGCAAACTGGGTTTAAAAATTTAAAAAAAATTGCAGTGCAAAAAAAAGTTAACACTAGTTTTGGTGAACTTTATCCGTGTTCTTTATAGATAAGTTGTCTGTGTTCGCCTGCGGGCCCCCCCCCCCCCCCCTCCCCCTGGACTTTACAGCGGTAGATGTTTGTTTTAAAATTTCTCCAGCTAACTAATAAAAAATTAAAAACTTAATTAACAAAATTTTGGGGAAGGATCACAGCAAATTTAGTAGAGGTTTCTCTGTGCAGAAATGGGACTAATTTCGCTGGCTGTTTGGGCCCACAGGCGAGCGAAACGTCCTATTCCCTATGAAAACGCTGAGAGACACTGGGGGCTGAACGGGAAACGCTTGTTCTATGTAATCCCGGGTATGTGTTTTTTCCCAACCCCAATCGAAAACCATACCCCTTTCCCAGCCCATGACGGGGGGCCCCCTCATCTCACCCTGCTCTATTCTGAAATCTAAATTTGCGGGCCGCCAAAATTTCAGGAACCCGAAAATGGCGCATTTTAATAATGATGCACATTTTTAATTTATTTTATTTTTTTTTGGCATATCTGGAAATTTCGTTTCACCAAAAAAACCCTTGCCGTTTTTCAACTTTGTCGAAAAAAATTGGCTAAAAACCCCAAATAAAAAGGGGTTTTTGAATCTTTTAAAACCTGTTCTCCTGGGGGGTCATAGATTTAGGGCTTTCTACCCTAAAATGCCCACTTCGGCCCCCAAGTTAACCTTTTTTAAACCCCCTTCCCGCCGGACCCCAGTTTTGGCCCCCTCTGACAGGCCCCTTTTTTTAAATTTTCTGTCATGGTCACTTATGTGAGAATAATTTTTTTGACCCCTTTAAAACCCATCCATATAAATTCAGAATTTTTTTTTTCGGGCCCACATTGTGTTTTAAAGATAGTAAAAAATTTTTGGGTACAAAAAATGTTTGGTTTTTTTTGTGAAAAAAATCAAAGTATGAAAAAAATTTAAAAAAATTTTCCAATTTAAAAATTTAAAAAAATTTTTTTCGGGGCCCATTTTAGACGAAAAGGAAAATTTCCATTCAAAAAAAATTTAAAAACTACAATTCCCAAATGTTGGGGTTATTTTGGGCATCTTTTTTTTTTAAATGTTTTTTTTTTTGTAGGGCCATTGGGGGGATTAAAAATTTAGTAGAAAATTTTCAAATTTTCAAAAAATTTTTGCAATTTTAAAATTTTTTAGGGACCCTTCTAGTTCTAACGTGATTTGATTGACCTTATTTTTAGATACCCCCAAAATGACCTCTCAAAAGGAAATTCCCCCTTAAAGTATTAAAAACCGCTTTTAAAGGAATTTTTTAAACCCCATTAGGTGTTTCACGGGAAAATTAAAGCAAAGGGGAAGTAAAATTTTCCCAAAAATTTCATTTTTTTGCAGTTTTTAAATTTTTTTTACATTTTTCCCCAAAAGGGAATACGGTAAATGTGATCGGGGAAATAAAAATTTAAATATTGTTTCCCCCAAGATTCTTCTGTTTTCAAAGATACCCCATTTTTGGGGCCCCTATGCTTTATTTGGCTCAACCACAACCCCCAGAATAGGAGGAGCATTTACTGGACTCGGGGGCCCCTTTTTTTTCTTTAAACGATTTTATTTAGGGGCCATTTTGGGTTTTGGGCGGACCCCCAAAAGGGTGCAAAAACTTAAAAAATTGCCCCAAAAAAATCCCCAAATTTTGGGAAAAACTACCCCCCTTTTAAGGAATATATACAGGGGGTGGGTTGAGTTATATCGACCCCACAGGTGTTTCAAAAATTTTTTTTACCGTTAGGCTGTAAAAAATGAAAAAAAAATTTTTTTTCCAAAATAATCGGCAATTTTAGTGAAAAATTTTTTAATTTTTTTTTCAAGGCAATCCTGGTAAAAAAAGGCCCCCAAAACCTTTTTTACCATTTCTTCCAAGTTCGGCAATCCCTTACTTTGGGGGTGAAAACGGCTTTTTGGGCCCAGGGCGGGGGGTTTTAAGGGGGAAGGAAGTGCTTTTTTGCTTTTGGACGAAAGTTTTTTGGGGGGGCCATGTGGGCTTTTAAACCAAACCCCCCAAAGTACCAAAACGGTGAACCCTTTCCCCAAACCGCCCCATTTTGGTTTCAGCACCCCTCATGATCCATTTTAGGGGGGGTTATTGTGCTTTTTGGGTGCACAGGTTTAAAATTTTTTTTTTTTTTTTGCTTTGGGGGGGGTTTTATGAAAATGAGGTGAAAACGCCAGTTCCCCCATTTTTTTTTGGGGTTTTTTTCCAATTTTTAAAGGGGGTTCGGGCCGTGCATTTAAAATGTTTGGATATTTTTTACTATGGGGGTCGGTACAATTACTTTGATTATTTTTTTTCATTATTTTTTTTGTTTTTTATTTTTTACACAATAGAATTTGGTCTATAAAAAAATTTGGTTTTTTTGTTGTCCTGTTCTAATTTGCCATAAAATTTTCAGTTTTCTTTATACGGAGCTATTTTGGGGGTTTTTTTGTGGGATGAGTTGGTTTTTATTTTGTAAACCCAAAATGGGGGGAATGCCCCCTTTGTACTTTTTATTAAGGGTTTTTTTGGGGCATTTTGAACCCAAAAAACAAAAATTCCTGGTATTTTTTTTTATTTTTATTTTTTACAGCGGGGCACCATGCAGTTTTAGCTTTAAATGCCCAGTATTACTCAGCAGGTCGATACGATTTCGCGATACCCAATTTGTATTTTTTTTTGTTTTACTGCTTTTAAAACAATAAAAAAAACTTTTACTCAAAAAAAGGGAAAAAACGTTTTTTCATGCCATAGTCTTAGGCCATTAAAATTTTTTACTTTTCTGTGTACGGAATTTTCGGGGGGGGTGTGGGGGCTTTTTTTTGCAGGTGAGTTAGGGTTTTAATTTTTATCATTTTTGGGGGGCAAGATTTTTTATCAGTTTTAAAATCCGTTTTTTGGGGGGGCAGGGTGAAAAAAAACTTTCAATCCTAGTTTGGTTTTTTTTTTTTTTATTTTTAAACAGCGCTCACCGTGCAGTATCATGACCAGTTGCTTTTTCTCTCGGGGGGCGATTTCGATTACGGCGAACCCTATTTAAAAGTTTTTTTAATTTGGAAGCACTTGGAAAAAAAAAAAATTTTTTAAAGTGGGTAAATAAAAAATTTTGCATCGCTGTTTCGAGAGCCATAACTTTTATTTTTTTCCCTATAAAAAGGGCTGTAAGGAAATTTTTTTTTGCGGGATGAAAATGACATTTTTAAATTTGGGACAAACTTTTGGGATTTATATGATTTTTTTTATCGTTTTTTTTCCATTTTATGTGCTGAGGATGTACAAAAAATCGCAAAACGGGACTGTTTTTTGTTTTTGGGTTTTTTTCGACGTTTTTCCGTTTCGAGTTAAATTAAAGTGACAGATTTAAAGGGGGGGTCTTTTCGCACGCGGCGATACCAAATATGGGACTTTATTTAGGGTTTTTATCTTTTTTTTTTTTTTTGGGGCGATTTTCGTTTGTAAAGGGGAAAGGGCAGTGTACATGGTTTAAAAAATTTTTTTTTTGTGGTTGTGGTTCTTTCTTTTTTTTTCTTTTTTTTTTTTTTTTAAAAATTTTTTTTTTTTTTTCCCCCGTGAGGAAATTTTAAAAGCAAATTTCCCCACTGGGGAAAAAAGCAATTTATTGATTGTGTTTTTAAGAGGCGATCTGTGCACAGCGTTACTGTGTTTTCAGAGGTCGCCATGGGAATATTTTACACCTGCCCACAATGCATTGTGGGCTGGGGGACGTCACCAATACCCGGATGGCCCTTTTAGGGGGCATCCGGGGGAGTCCGGGGAGGGGACGGGCGGCGGCATCTCTGCCGTTTGGGTCGCCGATGTAGGCTTGGGGGTTACTCCTCCGCCCCGCGCCCTTTATTATTGCGGCCATGGGGCAGGCTGCGGGAATGATGCGTTTTTCACCCCCCGGCGGGGCTCCTCCGGCCGGGGGGGATGGGGCATGAAAACCAAACGGGAATTTTTCCGCTGGTTCCCTGGGCGCATCGCGCGCGGGGGTCGCTTGCAAGCCCGCGCAAAACCCAGGGCGGGATGCATACGCCATTTGGGTGTCATTCCCGTTTTTTTGGGGTATGCATAACCCAATTTCCCCCGAAGGGGGTTTTAAAAAGCTTCCCATTCCCGAAATAATGGCCTGGTTTGGGCCCATCAAAAAATCAAAAAAATTTTGTTGCTTCGTTTCGGGTTTTTAAAAGCAAAACCCCCGAATCCCCCCCCCGTTCCCCCCCCCCCCCCCCCCCCCCTCCCCCTTTTGGCCCATTAAAAAAGTGCTGCGGGGGCTCTTAAAGCACCTAAATTTTTGGGGTGTTCTGGTTACAAATATAGCGAACAGGGCCGCACTATTTTTTGGGCTGAAAAAGCGCCAAATTTCTGGCTGAAGTCCCGTTCATACATGTCACCCTTAATGTTTAGTTAGAGGCTACATGGCCTAGAATAAAGCTGACTGAGATCGGTTTTAAATCTAAATATAGCGTTGCAGATCTGTGTTGATGTGCCAGGATCTGTCTAACCAATGAATCGGCGATCCCAGGAGCTAATTAACAATAGATAATACTTCACATATTACCAAGTGTTTTTAATAAAACAGTCATGCGCTTTTTCACAGGCAGGCTTATTGATAGAAGCATGAAAATCCTGTTTTATGTTTACAGTGATTATAGTAATAAGATTGCAATCTCCATTACATGCAAACATGCCATCTGTTATCTAGGAAAGCTAGTTGATATCTGCTTTCGAACTAGTATGTTTTAGCATTGTCTTGTTTACCTTAAGGGGATAAAGTCATGCATGTTGAGTCACAGCGGCACATAGTTGCCCTAGATATTATGTTTATGTTCTTAATAGGTCAGGATAAAACATGTATCAAATTGCCAACCCCTTGATAATGCACGTTTGAATGTATTTACCATTTCTTATTATCATTTCCATTTTAAAAAGCTTTATGAAGGTAAGGAATACTCTGAATAGACTGACATATTACTAATATATACAAATGAGAAAAAAGAAACTCCCCTTTTAGATGCCGTCCTTTACATTACTGCTGCGGTCAGTGACTGGGCGGCATAGTCATACGGTTACTTACTCTCTACTAAACACCATAATATAAAGTCATAAACAGTGAAGCCAACCATTTATTTCCAGAGCTGCCAATGAAGCAAATGAAGGATAACTTAAAAATGTCACATTACTGAAGACTAGAAGAGAAATAACCACATAAAAGGGCACAATGCAATAGGTTCCAAGAACAACACCCTCCTTTTGCTTCTTGAACTCATCAATCTAGCACCATGTATAATAGAATAACACAGAATACTACATACAAAGACAATGAATGAGACACAGAAAAAAAACCTGAGAAAAAGAACCTCTATGGTCTATAAAACATAGCGGTCGCATAAGGCCCACTACATTACTGTAGGTGAAATTATATGGAAGCAGAGAAAGCAGAAATAATAGAGCAGAGCAAATAACGCCAAAATAATAGGCTGAAGAATAGGAAGATGGAGCAAAACTTAGCTATGTACACTGTGTGCACGATTATTAGGCAAGTGAGTATTTTGACCATATCATTTTTATGCTTATTTCCCAGATCCAAGCTATATAAGCTTGAATGCTTAAAGGGAATATGTCGCCAATTTTTTTTTTACTTATTAAACGAGACCTGATTCATATTTTTTCTTTTGGGGCGTTTTTATTTCCCCGATTGAGATTTTCTATTTGGCCGTTTATATGTTTTTGGGGGAAGCATTCTTGTTGCCTGCTTTAAAGCAGTCAGAGAGATACTTTACAGCATTCATGCCATAGGATTCTTAAACAGATTCTGCCCCATAGACTTGTATAAAGATTTTTCACTGTGGAGGGAGGGGAAGGGGGAGCTTGCATCCCCCTTTGTGTTTGGTAGATTCTGTGTTATCTTAACCCAAAGGTGTCTCCTTTCAGTTGTGACCTGCTTTTATGATAATGGCACATGTGAAAAGGGGGTCCTAAAACAGAACAGGAAATGTCAGCAATTTTAGGCTTAGTGGCCAAAGTGAAAAAAGAGGAATTAAGAATTTTTAAAAAAAATACTGAAAAAAGATATGGAAAATTTAAAAAAAACAACCAAAAAATTCTAAAAAAAGTGTTTAACATAAAAATGTGATTAAACAAAAAGTAATTTTTGATGCACATTCCCTTTAATAGGTTTTGGATACCCGGGAATTTGGGGTATTTGTGTAATGAGGGAGTGTGTGGGCTAAAATAATCAACAGCCTATGTCAACTTGTGTATAATTATTCGGAAGCTTGTTTTCCTTTGGCAAATTGGGCCAAAAAAGGGATTTAACAGACTCTAAAATTCAACAATGTTGAAGTCTTCCAGAGGGATGCAGCACTCTTGAAATTTACAAGTTATTGGGGAGTGATGACAAAACCACCAAAAGTTTTGTTGAATTAATCAACAGGGTTGCAAGAAACATGTTAAAAAAGAAAAACACAAATTAACTGGAAAAGATTTTTGTAAACAAGGGAAATGACCAAAACATTACCCCCATGCTGCCATATTCCAGAACCACAACTTCCCTGAAGTTCCAAGAAGTACAAGGTAATCAGTGCTCAGAGACATGGCCAGGGTAAGAAGTGCCAAATCCTAACCACCACAGAACAATACACGTAAGTTAAAATGTCAAGACTGGGTCAAGAAATATTTGAAGACGATTTTTCAAAGGTTGTATGGACTGTAGTGGATGCGCTGAGCTTCTGCAAGTGATAGTGTAAGCTGCACCAGGGAGCAGAGTCTTAGTGGCCACTGGTTTTCACCAGAGCCCGCCGCAAAGCAGGATGGACTTGCTGCAGCAGACGACCCCAAGGTCCCTACCCATGGCGCAACTTTCCTACGGTGGCGGCCGAGGTGTAGCGAAATACAAAATCATGGATAAAGCTAGTAGTCAGGTACAAGCAGGGAGGGCAGGGCAGGTGACAGGTTTCGCACTTGAGGAACGGAGGCAAGAGGAACTGATACACGGAATACTAGGACAACGTTAGGCAATAAGCACTATTAATCTGATGGGGAGGTCAGGAGAATAATGGGTAATGTAGGGTTAGTGCCCGGCAATTACAGAGACAGTGCAGGGAGTGAGGAGAGGCGAGTAAGAGGAGCTGGGACCCGGAATGCAAGGGCGTCCGTGACCTGACATGTGGGTCGCAGTATCTGCAGAAGAAGCAACGGAGCTATGGGTGTACCAGTGACCTGACATGTGAATCGCAGGAGTACCCGTAACAGTGACTCTTGATGACTCTCCACTTCAACTCAGACGCCAGCAAGGTGGAGGTGGAGTATTGCTGTGGGCTGATGTTATTAAAGATGAGCCAGCTGCACCTTTTTGGGTTGAAGATAGACTCAAAATCAACTCCTAAGCCTACTGTCCGGTTTTAGAAGAAACTTTCTTATAAGAAGTGGTACAGGAAAAAGTCTGTATCTTTAAAGAGAACCATGATTTTTCTACAGGACAATACTCACCACATGCATCGATGTACTTCACTGCATTGGCTAGCCAGTAAAGGCCTTAAGTACGAAAGAATAATGTTATGGTCCTCTTCCTCACCTGACCAACCACTATTGAGAACTTGTGGGATCTTCTTAGATTTACAGTAAAGGAAAACAGTACACCTCTCTGAATAGTGTCTGAGAGGTTGTGGTTGCTGCTCCATAAAAAGTTGACAGTCGATAGATTAAGAAACTGACAGTCTCCATCGACTGAAGACTTTTGACTCTTATTGAAAAGAAGGGTGGCTATGTTGGTCACTGATTTTTTTTTACCTTTTGAAAATGTCAGAATTGTTTATTTGTAAATTTTGAGTTGTTTCTTTATTATTCTCACTTTAAGGGTATGTTCACACGGGCTAATTTCGTCATGCATTTCGCGTCGTATTTGCACTTTAACCCGGGCGAGATGCGCGCCGAAATTACGGTAACCCATAGTTCTCATAGTTATCGTATTGTACTCGTGGGGAGATAAGTGACATGTCAATTACTTGCGGCGAATACGTGCCACGAGTAATGACTGTCAATGGGGCCGGCGGGCTGTCGGCCCCCCGCGCCACAGGAGTACGCGTGTATCAGCATGACTCCCAAATCACCCGGCGTACGCGCCGCAATTACGCCATGTGAACATAGCCTTACAGATGAAAATAAACAGGTGAGATTTTCAGTTTTCATTAAGTTGCATAGTAACTCTGTACAATAATAGTTGCCCAATAATTAAGCACACATATATATTCTCCTAAGAAAACCAAAACCTCACTTTTATGTTCTTAAATATTTAGTTTTGAGGTTTTATTGACAATTTTAAATTGACCAAAAGCATTGTAGTTATTTCATAAAAAAAATATTCAAAAATACAACTTACTCAATAATTGTGCATACAGTGTAGATACGCCGAAGAATATTCCAGATAAAGCTTAAATTTAGTGGACCAAGGAGGCAAGTCTAATGCAGGGAGCAGTCAACAATCATTTTTTGTTTTCAGATGTCATGACCATAAAGCCTGGGAGGCAATTTGTAAACACACAGATGATCCTGCTATTCTGCAGTCTGAGATAGCATACACTGAAATGTTCTCAAGAAAAGCAGTCTACTACACCGGGGGCTGATTTGTTTATAGATTAGAGATTTATTCTTTGTATGTATATCTGCATTGAGTAATATGAAACACTTATGCCAATTAATGATGATTTGAAAACTTGCGAGACCAAAACATATTTACTGCTTTTGCTGTCAGTACTGAAACTTTAAAGGACTCGTCACTGAGTTCATATAAAGTTCAGGTGTAATGTTTAAGTTATCCTATCACCAATGACATAGGAAACTTTAGAAAACCTCATTGCATTCTCAGAGGTTCAGAAATACATCTCCAATCCCAGAATTAAGAGTATTCCCATGTCAGACAATCATAGCATACATTATAAACATAGAATACCTAACAGAATTTGGCAGCAAGAGGTGGCCAGGATCACAAAAGCTTGTTCTACTCTGTTCTGTAATTCCCATTGACCTCCACTTCATTGTTTCCGTAATCCTGGCCAACTTTTCCCAATGCATCCAGGCAGGACGACCTCAAAGCGGTACCGTTCTAAAGGTAATTGCAGAGGTGAGATCTTCCGATATCAGACATTTATGGCATTTCCTGTGGATATGCCATAATGCCCACAATGAGAATACCCTCCTGTAACAAGAATTAAAGGTCTGAAGGTCTGTAACGGCCGGGATAGTGGATCCTCTGGACCACCACAAGCGATGGTGTAAGCCACGCCAGGGAGCAGAATCTACGTAGGTCCCGGTTTTCACCAGAGCCTGCCGCAAAGCTGGATGGACTTGCTGCGGCGGGAGTCTACCAGGTCGCTACCGCTGATGTGACTTGCTTGCGGTGGCAGCAAGTGGTACAGAATCGTCAGGCTTGAGCGTAGTCGGGACAGGCGGCAAGGTCAGGGCAGGCGGCAAGGTTCGTGGTCAATAAACGTAGCAAGAAGGTCAGGGCAGACGGCAAGGTTCAGAGTCGAGAAACGTAACCAAGGGTCAGGAACACGGCAGAGACTAGTACACAAATAACGCTTTCTCTAGGGCACGGAGGCAACAAAGATCCAGCAGGGAAGTGACGTGGACCCATACCTTATATAGGGTCAGCGCCCGGCAAAAATCCACATGAACGAGCGTGCGCGCTAGGGGGGCGCGCCTGTGCATCCCGGCCTGCAGGGGGAGAGGGCAGAACAGGAGCGTGGTAAGGTAAGCGGATGGGACGGGTGTGACCACAAACCGTAGCACGGTCAGCGGCGCCAACCGTCCCTGCCGGGCGCCCGGGGATGGGGACACGGCTGCGCCTGTGACCTGCAGGGCGGGATGCGGCGCCACCCATTACAGTACCCCCCCCTTAGACCTCCCCTCCTTTTTAGCATGAAGGAACCTGCGGATGAGATCGTGATTCAAAATATTTGATTTTGGTTCCCATGATCTCTCCTCGGGTCCGAAGCCCTTCCAATCCATAAGAAAGAAGTGCTTCCCTCTGACAGTCTTCATGGCCAGGATGTCTCTTACTTCGAAGATGTCAGCAGAAACAGCAACGGGAAGGCGATACCTTTCTGAGAAAAGCGGTTCAGGACCAGAGGCTTGAGGAGGGGGACGTGGAAAGAGTTTTGGATCCGGAGCGTGGGGGGAAGCAAAGTTTTGTACGTCACCGGGTTAAGGGTGCCGGAGCACCTTGAAGGGTCCCAGGAAGCGAGGGCCCAACTTGAGGCCGGGAATCTTCAGACGTACGTACTTTGAAGAAAGCCACACCCTGTCCCCTGGGAGGAATGTCAGGGCCGGTCTCCTTCTCTTGTCTGCCTGAGACTTCATACGAGCGGAGGCCCGAAGTAGGGAACATCGAGTCTCTTGCCAGATGGCTGTCACGATCTGGAGCTGGTTAGACTCTTAGGTTGTGACTAATAGGCACCCACCTGAAGGAAGCGTAGTCACAACCCAGGGGTCGGTAACGTCGGGCGATTTCTTGAGGAGCAGCAGCAAGCGTAGTGGTAAGCCAGGGGTCGGTAACTCCCCGGGCGATGTCAGTCTTGAGGAGCAGGCAGGAAGGTATCGGTGGGAAAGCAAAGGTCGAAGCACAATAGCATAAAGGTAGAAGCAAAACTGGACGGGCAAGATTATAGCAAGAAAATAACTCACATGGAGGGAATTCAAGGCGGGGTTTTTAAATGGGAATCCGGGGGTGGAGAAAACATGATGTCCAGGGCAAGGCGGGAAAAACAAGGACCCTAACAAGGTTCGCATGGGCGTCCAAAGGACCAGATAGCTCATGGCGGGGTTTACGGTCTGGGATTAAAGGGTCCAGGAGATCAAATCCGACATAGCCCCCCTCTTTCGGGATGGCCTCGGACTCTAGGGTGGTTTTTCTGGATGTTGTAAAAGGGCCCTTTGTAAGCTAGGGAAAAATAACATTTTTTTTGGTTCCTGTTTTTTTCCCTCTGGCCATAGCCCTTCCATTGCACAAGATATTGAAATTTGTCCTCTGAAAATTCTAGAGCCAAAATTTTTTCCACCATGTATTCTTCTGCCCTTGGATTTTAACTGGTGGGGAGGGGGCTGATTTTTTCCCGGGAAAAAGGATTTTTTGAATGGCTTGAGTAATACCATGGAAACGGGATGGATTTTTCAGTTTGTTAGGAAGTTTTGGGGAAAAAGCCATTTGGGTTTAATTTTGTGACAAAATTGGGAAAGGTCCTATGAATTTTGACCCAATTTTGGAGAGGGGACATGAGTTTTTAGATTTTTAGTAAAAAAGGGCCAAACCCTTTATCACCAATTTTTAAAAGTTGGGGGGAAGCCTTGCGATGTTTATCTGCTGATTTTTTATTTTTTCTTGACTTCCTGTAGGATCTCTTTTTTTTTTCCTGAGTTTCTTTCAATTTTGTTTAATCTGGGGTAACAGCAGGAATAGGTGTACTTTTTGGTAATTTGGGAATAAAGAGGATGTAACCCAAATTAGCAAAAAAACGGGTTTGTGATGTGGCTTTTTTTGGGCATTGTTGTAGGCAAATCTGCATTTGGAAAAACCCCCCCATCATCCGGGGTAGGAAATAAAAAACGCAGGTATTTTTCCAAAAAGTTTGATTAGCCCTTTTTTGGGCCATTAGTTTGGGGATAAAAAAGCGGTAGAGAGATTTCAGGACCCCAAAGGGGCGTACGAATTTTTTTTCCAAAATGGGGTGTGAATTGTACCCTCTATCTGAAACTCATTGTAGGAATACCATGCCCCTAAATTTTTCCCCTTGACCAAAATTCTGCATTTTTTTTTCAGCAGTGGGGATTCTTTAGTAGGTTTTGAAATGGGCCATTTTAGTAAGACGGCCCACAACAACGGATGGTAGTCTTTCCCTTAGAGGGGGGAAGATCCAAATGAAATCCATAGAAATTGATCCCCAGGGTCTGGATGGAACGGAAGCGGTTGAAGAAAACCTAGAGGAGAGGATCGAGGTACCTTGTTTCGGCACATTTTTAAGAAAAGAGGAGACAACTTTTTAACATCTTTTTTAAAATTAGGCCACCAAAATAAAACGAAGCAGTATTCATAAGTTTTCGAACTCCAAATGACCTGCAAGTTTCAAATCAGGGGATTAATTTGAGGCTTCAAGTCGTGGGGATTCAGGTACTTAACCTATGTTCCTGCCCCCATAATCCATCTTAAAAAAAAAGTTCCACTCCTTAAAGGATGGTTAAAAAAGGGGTCATTTGGTACCCATCTTGACCCTTGTTGAAAGTTTTTGGGTCAAGTATTCCTAAAAAATTTTTTTTGGCGAAAAAAAATAGTGACTCTTTTTTAGACCTCCCCTGTGGTTCAGCAAAAACCCTGGACAAAGATCCCCTTGCCATTTCTTGAACTGGTCGATAAGAAAAAAATGAATTTAAATCTGGAAAAAAATAACGCCCCCGTCCCTGTCTTGCCGATAATCTCTTAGCTGTACGGAAAACTCTAAATTTTTGGGGTTCCGTAAGTACTTATGGGTGATTGGCCCCTTCCCAAAAAGATGTCTCCATTCGGAAAAGGAACTTTTAATGGCTAAAGTTTTTTTTTCCCAATGTCATAGTTTTTTTTGAGATGACATGGTAGAAAAAGAAATGCAATGGTAAAGTTGCTTTTTGTCCCCAAGTTGAGACGGGACCGCTACAGAAGTTGAGGCGTCAAAACCTCAACAAAAAAAGGTAACCAGATTTGGAGGGCAAGTATGGGAGGGGAAAGTAAAGTACTTTTTAAATTTTTTTGAAGGCTACCTTGCTTCTGGGGCCCAAGGAACGCCTTTGTTTTCTTTGGGAAAAGGTTTTGGGCAAGAGGATTTGGAAAAGTCTTTTAGAATCTCCTTAAAATTTGAAAACCCCAAATAAATCGCGAACACCCCTTCAAGTTTCTTGGAGGGGCCTTTCCACCACGCTTTGATTTTACTGGGATCCAACTTGTCCTTCTGGGGAGATGATATTAAAAGAATTGAATTTTAGTTTTTTCAACTCCTTTTTTTCCGTTGATATAAAGATTATTACCCTTAGTCGTTCCGGGCCTGATTAAACCTGCCCTGCAAAATGTTCCTCCAAGGTGTCGAAATTAAAAAAATTCATCGAGGTACCCACCACAAATTGTTTTTGGAAGTCCCCGAAAAAATCATTAATGAATGTGGAAAGTTGCGGGAGATTACACAGGCCAAATGACAAAACTAGGTATTCAAAATGCCCATATTGGTTCAAAAGGAGTCTTCCATCACTCCTGACAATGGTATGAGTTTGTGGCCCCCTTTAAAAATCCAGTTTGGTAAAAATCTTGGAGAAAAAGGGGTCTTTCCGCAATTGGGGGAAATTTAAAGGAAGAGGATAACGATTTTTAATAGTAATTTTATTTTTCTCGTAGTCAATAATGGGCCCCGGGTTTAGTTTTCTTTTCTACAAAGAACAAGGGTGCCCCGTGGGGATGAGGAAAGGCGAATGAAGCCTTTCTTTAAATTCTCATCTAAGTATTCCCGATACTTTTAATTCCCGGGTTTCCCAGAGGTTGTAAATTCGCCCAAAAGGAAGGTGGTCCAGGGAAACAAATCGATGGGCAATCATAAGGCGGTGAGGGGGTAAATTTATAGCTTTTCCTTTTACTACGACGTCGCTGAACGTTGATATGGGTGGTAATTATCACAAAACTGTGAGAAAACTTGGAAATTTGTAATTGTTTTTTTTCAATGCCTTTGGTGACAATTGTTTTTACAGTCTCAGAAAAAGGGAAAATAAAAGTTCTTGATTCCCCTTGATGAAGGGTTATGGATAGCAAACCATGGAAAACCCTAAAATTTTTGGGAACTTGGGAAGGTAAAAAAAGAATGAAAATTTTAGTTTATGATGATTTGGTGCAATATGGTTCCCAAATTCGTTTCTCTGAGTTACAGGGCCAGATGATAAAAGGGGATCCTCAACAGTTTCCATATCAATTGGTGTGGATTTTTTTTTCTGCTCGCAAGTTTTATCAAGTGCAAATTGTAAGTCCCTGAAATTTTCCCCCTGCCCGGAATCCAACATGGCGAAAATTTCATTTATGGCTCCCAATATGATTGTTTTAGGGTGATGAAATGGGGGATGGTGAGTATATTTGTCTTTTCTACAGTCACGGATGGATGGTTGCACAACGAATCTGGCAGTTCAGAAAACAAGATTGCTTTCTGTCTTGGCCATGTGCGGCTATAGACCTCTGAAACTTGTTGGGGGCAGTTAATGGCATAATGTCTAGGCTCCACAATGAGGCCAAATTTTCTGTACGGGCCCTTTTTTTTTGCTGCAGTAAGCGGTTTTCGGACAACATCAATCTGCATAGGTTCAGGTGTAGTTTCAGGCCTTTGCTTGGGGTTCAATGTGTTGGCTAAAGGGTAGGGGGACTGTTTCCAACCCTGCAGTCTTTCCCTTCTACGTTCACAAGCCTTGATCAATTCTGTGCACGCTGAAAAAAATCCTCAAAATTACAGGGGCTAAAACCCGGGGAACTCATTTTCACCAGTTCTGATTATCCCGTCTAAAAAGTCTCTTTGGGGCTGGATTCCATGTGGTGTCAGTACCCAGCGCGAAATTCTGCTGTGTACTCAGCAACTGACGCCGCCCCCGGAAGATTATGTAAATTTTGGGTAGTGTGGACAACATTTTTTGGGTCCAAAACTTGGTTCATGCAGTGATAAAAATCATTAAATATTAAGAAGGCACAGTTCTTTTCCCCATAAGGTGGGCCCCCTGCAAAAACTTCATCTGTCAGAAGATTGTAATAAAAAAGCCTCTTTTTTATCCGGGGAAAGGGGCAGGCTGCATTGGAAAAAAATTCGGCATTGGTTCAAGAATCCTCGGTAAAGGTGGGGATCCCCCTTAAACTTCGCAGGGGAGAGGGATGCGTGCATTTGATCTGAGCCCGCGTTAGTATCAAAAATTGCCTTTTAAGCTCAATTACTTCCTTTTGTTGGGTCCAGCACCCGGGGGTTGCAATTTTGAAAATTTTTTTCCGGGTAAGTGGCACCAAATTCCTGAAGCTAGCCATTGTGCCCCCCAGGGTGTTCACAAAGACTCCATTTTGGGGGGAGGTTTTTTCTGTCCGATCTGGAGCTGGTTAGGTCTTAGGTTGTGTTTTAGGCACCCACCTGAAGGAAGGTAGTCGACAACCAGAGGGTCGGTAACGTGCGGGCGATGTCAGCTTCAGGAGCGGCAGCAAGCGATCGGTAAGCCCGGGTCGGTAACGTCGGGGATGTCATTTTTTGAGGGGCAGGAGGAAGGTAGTCGGTAGGGGGGCAAAGGTCGAAGCCAATGGCATAAAGGTAGACAGCAAACTGGCAGGAGCAAAAATTTAGCAAAACCAATAAACCTCACATGGAGGAAGTTCAAAGGGTGGGGGTTAAATAGGGAAATCCGGGGTGGAGCAAACATTGTTACAGGGCAAGGCTGGAAAACAAGGACCTAACAAGGGTTCGCCCCGGGGCTGTCCAAAGGACCCCGATGCTCGTGAGCAGGTAAGGTCTGGGATTCAAGGGTCCAGGGGATCGAATCCGACATGGCCCCTTTATAACCGAAATTGGGCATTTAAGGGGCACCTCCAAACCTTGGGGGGAAGGGGGGGATGGGTGGTGGCCATAGACACAAAAATGGGAGAAGGGCCGTGCATCCATCACATTTTTAAAAAAAATTTTCCCAACATCCCCTTTTCCTACTTAAAAAAAAAAATTAAAACCCAAAACCCTTAAAATTTATTACTCTTTCAAACCGTCCTTACTATATACTAAAAAAACTATTACTTCAAACAAACAAAAGCCCCCAAACAAAACAAAAAAAAACCCCCACCAACCCCAAAAAAAAAAAAACCCCCATTTAAAAAAAATTTTTAAAAAATTTTAAACCCCCCCCCCCCCCCCCCAATTTGGGGCAGACGGCAGGGCCGGGAAAAGGCAGGAAGTGGGACATCTTCAAGAATCGGTCCGTGACCAGCAGAACTGATTTCCCCAAAAACATAGGTAGGTCCCCGATGAAATCCCTGGCTATGTGTTCCCCAGGGTTTCTGGAAACGGGGAGCGGATGTAAAAAGACCTGGTCCCCTTTATGTGGGCCTTTTTTCGTGGGCACATGACCAGGGGAAAGGGGGAAGCCTTTATGATTGTGCCGGTTTGGCCCCCGTACTGCAGGAGATAAGAGCTAAGACTTCCGTGCTCCGGGGTGGCCGCCAACGGGGAAAATATGCCCCCCTTCATATTCTCTTCCTGTGAGCCGGTTTCACATAAGCTTGCCCGCGGAACGTCTTGGAGTCCAGGGGCCACAGAACCACCCTCGGGAAAAAATTGTCGTGAACGGGTTTTTTCACCAACCCATCAGGGCACGGGGAAGAGGGCATCAGCCTTGAGTTTTTCTCGAGGCCCAAGGGGGATGTGAAAAGTCAAAACGGAGAAAAAAAAAGGACCACCTGGCTTGGCGTGGGTTCAGACGCTGGGGGGGTTGAAGATACAAAGTTCTGTGGGAGTAAAGAGTCATTTGGGTGACGTGCCCCCTCCAGCAGATGTCGCCATTCCTCCAGGGCTAACTTGATGGTCAAGAGCTCCCGATCTCCAATGTCATAATTCCGCTCCGCCGGCGAAAAGGTCTTGTAGAAGAACCCGCATGTGAGAGTCTTGCCTTTGGGGCTTTTCTGGGAGAGGACCGCCCCTGCCCCCATTGCGGAGGCATCCACTTCCATAGAGAAGGGCTTCTCAGGATCTGGCTGGACTAAGACAGGCACTGAGGAGAAGGCAGTCTTTAGTTCGATAAACGCCTTTTCAGCCTCCAGTATCTCGGATTCGCGTTCTTCCTGGTGAGGGCCACAATAGGAGCCACCAAGGTGGAGAAGTGGGGAATGAATTGCCAGTAATAATTGGCGAAGCCCAGAAAGCGCTGTATCGCCCGAAGACCGACAGGACGGGGCCATTGCAGAACCGCAGAGAGTTTTGCCGGGTCCATCTACAGACCCTTAGCCGAGACTAAATACCCCAGGAAAGGTAAGCTGGTCTGGTGGAACAAACATTTCTCCAGCTTGGCATACAGGCGGTTGTTGCGCAGACGTCTCAGATCCTGGCACACTTGTGTCCGATGGGTCTGGAGATCAGGGGAGAAGATCAGGATGTCATCCAGATACACTATGACGCAGGTGTACAATAGATCCCTGAAGACATCATTGACGAATTCCCGGAACACAGCTGGAGCGTTGCATAGCCCAAAGGGCATCACGAGATATTCGAAATATCCATCTCGGGTATTAAAAGCTGTTTTCCACTCGTCCCCTTCCCGAATTCTGATGACGTTATAGGCTCCACGCAGGTCCAATTTGGAAAACACCTTGGCCCCCCTGAGGTGATCAAAAAGCTCCGAGATCAGTGGGAGAGGGTAGCAATTTTTCACAGGGATTTTATTTAGACCCCTATAATCAACACACGTACGGAGGGAACCATCCTTTTTCTGCGCAAAGAAGAACCCGGTTCCAGCGGGGGAGGAAGATTTGCAAATAAATCCCTTGTGCAAGTTCTCTTGAATAGGCCGACAGGCCCTTGAGTTCCGCATGGAAGCGGATGACCCTTCCCGGGGGGACTGGTCCCGGGGAGGGGGTAAATTTGGGGTCTAAGGCCGATGAGGTGGCAGGTCTGGGCCCTGTTTCAGAATATACGTCCCCAAAATCCTGGTATCCATGGCAGGCCGGGCAGAGGCTTGGTGGGCGACTGCGGAAATGGTGGCACCGGGGGGGGGGGGTGTTCCAAACGGGTTGCGACTTTTCCGATCCCCAACGCAGGACCTCGCCGTCTTCCAATAAAGCGAGGGGTGTGACGTTGCGCCGGGAAAAGCCCCAAAAGAATCCCCCGAGGAGGCACGAGGCAGTAATGGCGAAAAATTCCTTCTCCTTTTGGAGAGCCCCACCGGGGGGTCACTGGCCAGGTTATGTAATGGCTGGGGTCACTAATTTACCCCCCCCCAAATGACCAAAGAAATAAGCAGAGGCTTTTAGAGGATACGGGCAAGGGGTATGGGTTACCAAGGGGGCAGGATAAGTCCCCGGGACCCCAGTTCCAGGGGCGAACCCGGAAAAGATAGACCCCATCAGACGTCACCTCCAGGGATATCAAACTTTGGGGAAGGAGGAAAAACACACTGGGGAGCCTCTCCTACAGCACCTAGGTGCGAGCGTTTCCCCCGCTGGGGACGTTGCCGACAGTTTGGCGGAAAAGATTGGGTGGGCAGTAGAGACATAAGTTCTCCCGCCCGGCGGCGAGTCAGCTCTTGCTCCCCCTAAGGTGCCCTCCCCCTGCATGGGGTTTCCCCATGGAGGTAGAGGAGGCGGCAAAGGAGAACGCTGGAAACCCGGGGCCAGGCGAAGGACCCACGGGGGCGTGCAGAGTCCCCTTTCCCTTGGCGGGCTTTCCCGCCTTTCCAGCGCCTTAATCGATGGCGGGTGGCCCCGAGGTTTTGTTCGTCAGGGAGGACGGGAGCTTTCCCTTTTGCCCAAAAAACATCTTTAATCCTGCTGGACAGGCCTTTTTGAAAATGGCGAAAGAGCGGCGTCATTTCCCGCCGTTCCGAGGGCCCGGGTGTAGAATTGGAACCCCGTATCCTCCTTTTGGGAAGCCATGTCGAAGGGGTCAAAAAGTGGGTTTCTGAGAGGTGCAGCCCAATTCCTCAAAAGGGCGGTGGAAATTTGGAGGAGGTCTGTAGACTGCGGGGCACAGGGGCATTCCTGTCCCAGAGAAGGGCGCCCAAAACCCGGCCTTCCCGGATAGCATTATTTACTTTTTTGCCATAGGGAAACTTAAACTCTACATTTTCCCATTTTTTAAAACATAAAACGAAACTTTTATTTTATTAACTTTAACCCCTATACACCTTTTTAAAAACCCCGATCTCTAACCCCTCATTTAACCCTTTTTGCTTCTTTTAGAGAGGGAATAATCCCTTTTATTGTCAAATCTGGTGGAGCACCCCTTTAACAGGAGAGCCTTATATCTTAAGCAAAGATACTTCAGAAAGGGATCCCAAGCCAACTACTTGGGGCGTCTCCCAAATCTCTTTAGACACAAAACAAAAAAGGGCCCCCCTTGTGACCCCTCTGAACGGGTGAACTTGTAGACAGGTGAGATCCATTTAAACGTCTATCTGACCTGCCGAATTTTTTGCCACTAACGGGTTTATCAATTAAAGGGGTCCCATAAAATTTGGGGTTGAGTCATTTTTTTTATAATGTTGGGAAAAACCCCCCTTCAGGTGCTCACCAATTTAAAGCCATAAAGGAATCCACATAAAACCCACCCCCCCCTTCCCGGGCCGCACACTCATAACATGCCCTGCTAAAGCTACCTGCTTCGAGCCAACCCTTCATCAAATTCGCCATCTCCATAACGGGCTCCCCCCTTTCCCGATGCCCTGAAAATGACTGCCCAAAAAAACACCTCACCCCTCTTGAGGGGCTTCCGCTATTTCTCTATTTTTCAACGCGGGGGCCACAAAAATAATTTTAAGCAATGGGTTCACATTACAAGCACACTGCCATCTTTTCAATTCCCAAAACCCCCTTCTTTTTAATATCTTTGCAATTCTTGGGGTTTTCTCCTTTTACAATGACCACTGTCATTTTTTTTCCCATAATGCATTCTCCTATTATGTAATTTTGAAAAATTCATTCCAAAAGTAAGGCCCCATTAAACCATGTTAAAATGCATTGATAGTATTGTTCAAGCTTTATTAAAAAACCCTTCTCTTTTACTGAAATATTATATTCATTTTAATAATATGGGGGTTTTTGGCTAGCCCTCCCCCCTCCACATTTGACCCACAAGTTCCCCCATTGAAAAACTCTCCTGGGCTCACCTAGCCATTCAATCCCCCACGCACAAGGGACACAAAACTCCACATCCTCAAATGCCTTGCTCTAGTCATCCCCTTCGCACTAGATCAGGCCGCAAGCAAAAAAACAACAAATCTCCTTACAGGGTACACAAAAACAATTGCCCTGCAAAAGCAATAAAATGCACCCCAAATTTTTTTAAAAATAAAAACCCCGTCCCCTCACTTTTGAAAAATTGTAAAATTCGGGGACCCGGGGGCAAGGGGAAAAACGTGAGGAAAAAGGGGGGAGGGGAAGGGGGGAGGGGGGGGGCGAGGGAATGGAAGGGAGGGGGGAAAAAAAAAAAAAACAGAAATTTGAACTTGATGTTTCCATATCATATTTCAACTGTGAAAACCCACTTCCGATTAAATACATATTATGTTTTTTAAAAAAATTTTATTTTGGGGAATCAGAAATCAAAAAAAAGCCGAAAATGAAAACCCTTCTTTGGGCCTTTAGGTTTCATGTATTGATCTGTGTACCATTTGCCTCTTCCGCAACAAAACTCACCCCAAAATCGTCCTTTTTCCCACTTTTTCCAATTGCCCCAAAATTTTGCACCTCTTTTTCGCCATTAGTATTTCCAAAATGTGTTTTGCTGGGGGAGTGTCCTCTAGTTTTAATATATCAAGTTTCGAGATCCAGAAAAAACTCCTTTGGTTTTCCCACTTTGATCTTGGGGCATTCACATCCCCTAAATCACCCCTCTTTTTACAATTGAGTTTGTCTTATTCAAATTCTTTATCAATGGATTAACAAATCTTTTTTTTTCCCTAGATGGACAGAATGAACAGTTTCCCAAAAGGGGTATAGCCCCCCGGGAGACTGAAACCTTTTTTTTTTGCCATCTCCTCAAAAAATGATATTAAAATTATCCAAAAATTTCTTCCTTTCTTAAGTGCACTGGGGATTTTAAAATCACCTCAGAAATACGGGGTTCCTTCAAAGTCCCAAAAGTCTTCTAAGGATAGTCTCATTTCATTACTTATAAAAAAAAGGTACCTATACAACAAATAAAACAGTTTTTTTTTTTTTCTTTTACTGATTAAAAATGTCCTCTTCATGGTCAAAGCCCCTATTAAACCCTTTCCCAAACTTTTTTTAGGGGGAACCCCCGCCTGAAAACTGCATTAACTTTTTACATTCTTCATTGAAATCCTCTAAGTAGAAACAATTTCTAAGCCCTAAAAAATTGGCCTATGGGAATCCCTTTTTTTGGAAGGTGGGGTGCCAAAATAGGAAATTAAACAAAAAATTGGGGCCGTATTTTTCCGAAAAATCTTTTTTCTGAATCTGTTATTTTCACCAACTAATTTCAAAAAATCCAAAAAATTAATTTTCTCCCGATGAATTCAAAGTGAATTTCATCCCCAATTTATTATCATTGAGTCTAATAAAAATCCCTGAATAATTTTTCAAACCATCCAAAAAAAACAAAATATTTTATCAAAAAAAGGGCCCCCAAAATAAAATCCCATTGTGAATATTTTTAGGTTTCAGAAAAAACAATAGATCCTCCCACAAAACCTAAAAAATAATAGCAAAACTTGGTGCACAACGTTCCCCTGCGCTCCTTTTATTGGTGATAAAAGGGGGCCATCAAAAAAAAAATAGTTATTGTCAAAAAAAAATCAATACTGTAAAAAAAAATATTGTTTCCCAAAATTGGTACCTCTTTTTTCAAAAAAAAAACTGATTGCTTTCAGGCCAGGTCTTTGATTTACTGTATAGGGCTTTATTAAAACTTGCAAGAATGTACTTCACTCACAAATAATGTTAATTCTCATCACATGTCCTTTGTATCTTTAAGTTTGAAGGAAGGCCATGACAAAGGGCATCATTAACGTCAACATAGGTGGGTCCCTTGTGTTAAATTGTTTCTACTGGTATCGGGGCTCCTGGGATTGGCACAACCTCTTTTATCACTTTTGGTAAAGATAAAATAGCATTGTAGGGTTCCCTTTAGCAAAAATTTTTTTTCTCCTCCTCATAATTAATTTTTTTTCAATTCCCAAATCCCAAAAAACCCTTTTTAATTCCTTCAGATACTCATTGGGTTGGGGCTTTTTGGGAAACCTTCATAGTTTTGAATCACCAAATATTCCTTTAACCACCTCTATAGTCACTTTTATTTAAGATAAAAATTACCCACCCCTTTTCAAGGTTTGTTTCATTTTCCCCGTTGTTTGTTTAAATACTTTCTTCCTCCCATTTTTAAAATTTAAAAAGATGGTTTTGTTTGAGTCTATTTTTTTTGTCTTGGTTCTACTTTACAAACTATCCAATAAAAAATATTGTGATATCGGGGTATTCTAATTTTTGCTTAAATTTTTTTCAAAATAATCCCAAATTATGGGGGCTCCTTACCTTAAAAACCTGCAATTGTTCAAAATCACCCCGGTTTTTTCTCCTCTAGTTTCCTAAAGGTTTTTTCATCATTACTTTTTTTTTATGATTTTTAGCAAAGCCCAAATTTCTAGCAAAGAGATTAAAATCTTTTTTCCCTACAAAATTCATTAAATTTGGCATGGGGGGTGAACGCAGCCTTATGACAACACCTGTTTTTTATTTTTGTTAATTTGAAAAGGATAATTTTAAACACTTTATCTCCATCCTTTGTTTTTCTGATGATTTCCCCCCCTTCTCTAGATCCCTCAAAAACCTTGGGGTTCTAAAAAAAGTGGGGGTATTTGGTCTGAGGTTTAGTTTCACGTGTTCATAACCTGCCATTTCCTGCCCCTGGGGGGCTATTTTACCCCATTTAAAAAAAATTGCCTGTGCTCCCACACCATGGGGCCCCACACCCGGGTGCAGAAAAGGGAAAATTTTTTGTTCCCCCTGATCCTCTCCCTTTTACATCTCTGAGGGTTCGATTGCACTGCCTGAGTAGAATTTTTTTTGGGGTTTTCTTATTTTCCAACCTTGTTCTTTCTTACCTTCCTCCAACCAGTTTTTTCCCTGCGTATAGCTATTAAATGAACCTGTGGAGGATTCTCTACAGCAGAAGTCTCTAATCTGACAAAATCTGAATATGATTTTTGGTTTTGTAGGTAATTTTTACTTTTTTCCAATTAAAATTTTTATCAAAATTTTTCGATCCCTCAGTATTTTGTTTGTTTCCTTTCCTTAATTTTTTCTCTCGAGATTCTATTTTCGTTGTAATTTTTTTTCTAATTTTAGGGAAAATCGGGTGGGGCCCCCAAAATTATTAATTCCATATTCCTGATTTATTGTTCACTTAAAATTTTTTAATGAATTCTTCATATTTGAAAGAATTTCATTTAAATTTTCAGAGAGATTCATTAGCAGTTTTTTTTTTCCCCGCCCTTGAAAAAAATGGGATCCTTTAAAAAGTTTTATTTGGCCCCAAGCTTTAAACCTAATCCCCTATCAAATTTGTTGTTTTATATATTTCTCTAGACTTTGGGTAATTCCCCCCGGGCCCCAATTTTTTGTTTGTAAGTTTTATTTAAATTCGAAAGGGGTAAGGGTGTTATTTCATTCAATGGGAAATTTGGTTTTATTAGAAAAAAACCACATTCTTTTCCTTTTGAAAAAAAAATCCAAAATTAAAAATTTTTTACTCAAAAAAACCCGCCCTTAAAAGAAATTCCCCACTTTAAAATTCCTGTTCACCAAACTTTTTCACCCTTTAAACTCCAAAAAAATTGGGGAACCCTCCCCAAAAGGGCAAAGATGACTTTTTCCACTATAAATTTTTTTTAATTTTTCCTAGCAAACTTTAAAATCTATCAATTCTTTTAAACTGTTTTTAAAAAAATAAAACGTAACTGTAACGGGGGGCCGCTGCCCCGGTCCTCTCCCCGCAGGGGCTCGGCGCGGGCCCTTTTTTGGGGCCCCCCCCCGACCCCCCCTGTGCCCCCTTCCCCCCGCCTGCTTTTTACCTGGGCCCCCCTCCTGTGAACGCCGTTTCCCGGCCGTCCCCGACTTTCCTTTCCTGGCCCCTCCCCCAGGCCCGGGGGACACTTGGCTCAGATTTTTTTAAGGGCCCCGTGTCCCATTAATTTGGTTTTTTTTTACGGAAAGTTGGTTCTATTTTAAGGGTTTCGCCCCTAGCAGTCGCGCCCCAAATTTTGGTGTGTTGAGTGATTTGGAGTGTCCTTGAGTCCTATTGTTTATCCTTACCATCCTTCCCCCTACTTTCCTGACCCTTTTCCCGTTTTCCGCCTGCCCTGGGCCGTTTTGCCCCTCTCTGACCAAAGAACCCTCCCCGCCGCCCCGCCCTGACCTTCTGCTTCCCCACTACGCCTTTGGATTACGATTTTTTTACCCCCCTGTACCCCCGGGCCCCCAAAAGCATGCAAATCCGTCAGGGGGAACAAATTTGGTTTTTGCCTCACGCCCAACAAGTCCATCCCGCTTTCGGGGGGCTTGGGGAAAAAACCGGGGGGACTTTTGTTTCCGTTCCCTTCTGGCTTTTTAAAACCCTTTCTTTGCGGTGGTTCAAAAAAGGCCGGGTTCCGCCAGTTAACCCCTGCCTGAACTCCGGGGGGTTTCGAAAGGGCCTCGCCCAAACAACCACGATCAAAACCCCTGCGGGCCCTGATGCAGGAAAACCCTTTCGGCCCCCCTTAAACCCCCTCCCCCGGCCACTTGGGCCCTCTCGCCCGACCTGTTTTCTCCACGCACTACCCTTTTTTCCTGCTCCCGTGGGACCTTCACTTTCATCGCCGCTCCCCCTCTCGTAAAATGGAGACCCCAAAAAACAAGGGTTTTTATTTAGCCAATGCCCCATTCAAACCCCCAGATGCTGGGACAACCCAAATTTCCCCCGACGGGGTAAAGTGCCTTCATAATTAAACCCTTTCAATCTGATTCGAACCGGGAAAGGGGGATGATGGGAAAAACCCCCTTTAACCCCCCGTGATGGCCCCTTGAATATCTCGAAAGCCCCTTTTTGGGCTCTTAAGCTCCGTCTTTTTTAAAATTTGTTTACAGAATCTTTCCGGGGGCTTTTCTACGTTTGTGTTATAGGGTTTTTGGACATATTCTCATCTATTCTCCAGACCTTGAAACCCACCGTCTCCCAAAGTCCGGCCCGGTGCTCAAAAAGGGCGTTCTCCGGAACCCCAACTTTAAACCAAACTGGGAAAAATCCTGTTCGAAAAGCAAAAACCCCCGCCCTTTTTTAGGGACATCATGTGGTTAAGGGCCCTTTAGGGTGGGCCCCGCCAAGCTCTCAGCAGCCTACCGTGGGCCCCGGCCTGTGGGCCCCCCGGGCCATCCACGCTTTTTAGGTTTTTCCAAAATATTATAGGCAATTTTATTCCTCAGTTTTTCCCCCGGTGGGTCCCAAAGGGAGCCCCCACCCAAAAAGGGGGCCGCCCAAATTTATGGGCCCTTTCCCAGGCTCAAGAAAGGGCCCTTTAATCGCGAAAGCTGCATTTTTTTCTCTCCCGTTTTTCCCCTCGTCCGGGTTCCTCAACGCCCGTTTGTCTTTGAGGGTTGACGCCTCCTCAGTTTTTTTTTCCCCGGGGCCGTTTTTTTGCAGAAGTCCTCCTTTGGGGGGAAAATTTCGCACATGGGGATTCTTCTCCAAACCTTCCCCTCCCCCCAAGCAAATACATTTTCGGGGACCGGGGGTTCTTGCTATAAAATTAGCCCCAAAAAAATGGGGGTCACTTCTGGAAGGGTCACCCCCCACTGATTTTACCCCTTTAAACACAAGAACCTTCTTTTCCCCCAAATTTCTACGTTTTTAAAAACCCCCAAGCCCGGGGGTCCTTTTTTTCGCCCGTTTTAAATTTCCCTTTTTACAAATTCCGGACCGGCCGGAAAAAAACTCAGGGCAACGCTCTTTCCAAAATCCTCCGATACGGGGGCTTGGGCCACCCCCGCACTATTATTTCCCGAACGGTTTTTTTCGGCAGCTCCCGTAACCCCCCAACAGGTACCTCCGGGGGAAGGGGCCTACGTCCGTCCCGCCTTTTCCCCCTCGAAAACCTTAAATGGGGGCTTTTTTTCTCAAACTGGGGGTCCCTCCTGGGGTTTACAATCCATACAGCTCATCCAAAAAGGTGGCCCCCTTCTACAAGGGGTTTTGGGCGGCCTTCCCCCTGTGGGTTCAAGGGTTTAAACCCGGGTTTCGCTGCTTCTCCCCCTGCCCAAAAAGCCTTGGGCCCCAACCAGGTTTTTGGAGAGGTTCCAAAAACCCTTTTGGGGTTACCTTTTTTCTGGACCCTTTGGCCCCGCCCTTCCAGGACACTGGTTTTTTAAAACTTCCCTCTTCCGGGCTTTTCCCCTTTAATTTCCCTTTGATAAGTTTCCGCGAAAAGGGGGGGCTTCTTCCTTTTTTGTGGTTTGGTTTTCCCCCCCCCCCTGGGGGGCCCCCTTTTGGGCCTATCTGCCATTTTTCCCCCCGTTTTTTTCCCCAAGGGCTGGGCCCCTCCCGGGGGTTTTTCCCCAAAATTTCCCACGGGGCCCCAAGGCCCCTTTTTTTGTGTTTTTCTCCCCCGCCCTAAAAACCCCGTAAAAATTTTTTTAGGGCCCTCAAGTAAAAAATTTTTGGAATTAAAGTTTAGACTTTTTGGGGTTGGGGGTTTAGGCCCATAGGTAAAGGAGAACCTCCCCCCTATTTAAGCCCCGGGTATAGGGTTATACGGCCAAGTACATTCCCCCTTTAAGGGGCCCATTTCAAAATTGGGTCCTAAGAATTGGGGCCCTTTTTGGGGGACTTCGGCCCGTTTAAAACCCCCCCTCCTTCAACCGCCCTTTGCCGCCCACTCGGGGGTCCCCAAAAGCCCTTTCCCTTTTCTCTCTCCCCAAGCCGGGGGGAAATGAATGGGTTCCCCCCGGGGGGGTGTCCCCGCCTTTCCCGTGGGGCCAACTTGTTTACATCTTTTAGGTCAAGGGGTGGAAACACCGAAGGGCAGTCAGGGGGGAAAACGGGTTTTTTTCATTGAATGGGAAGGGGTTCGGGCCCGAGGGAGCGTTTATGGGAACCCGAAGCCAACCCTTTTCCCCCGATCTCCCTCCCCCAGGTTAAAAAAAAAGGAATACCAAAGGGGGGGGGGGTTTACTTCACGGGGGGGCCGGGGGGTGCCGCTGCGGCCCTCCCCCTCCCCCCAGGGGACCCCGGGCGGGCATCGCGGGGGCCCCCACCAACCCCCGGGGCCCCCTTTTCCCCGGGGGCCTGCTTGTTTACCCCGGCCCCGCTCCTTTTAAACCCGCTCCCGGCCGTCCTGGAAATGCCTTTTGGGCCCCCTTTCCCCCAGCGCGGACTGCGCCACTTGGGTCAGAAATTTAAAAGGGGCCCGTGCCCCTTAATTTTTTTTTTTTCGGGGTTGGTTTCCCATTTAAGGGGTTTCGCCCCTACAGTCCCCTGCCAGATTGTTGGGGTGCTTAAGTGAGTTTTTGGGGTTCCTTGATCCCTATTGTTTATCCGTGTAAACCCCCCCGTTTTCCCCTAGTTTCCTGACCTTGCCTGTTTTCCCCCCTGCCCTGACCGTTGCCCGTCCTGCCACGAACCCCTTTCCGCCTGCCCCGACCTTCTGCCCGGGCCCCCCACTTCCCTTTTGGGTTACGATTTTGTACCACGCTTACCCCCGGCCGCCACCGCAAGCAAGTCACGTCAGGGGTAACGACCTGGTAGCTTCACGCCACAGCAAGTCCATCCCGCTTTGCGGCGGGCTCGGTGAAAACCGGGGCTACTTAGATTCCGTTCCCTGGCGTGGCTTAACTACCACCCTGCGGTGGTCCAGCGGATCCACCGAACCGTTACAGTAACTTTTATTATATCTAACTCTTAACCTCTATACACACTATTTAAAAACCTGATCTCTAACCTCATCATTTAACCCTTTTGCTTTGAAAGGAATACTCCCTTTCTATTGTCAAGTCTGGTAGAGCACCACATATTAACAGGAGAGCCTTAAATCTATAGCAAAGTACTAGCTTCAGTAAGGTAAAGCTAGGGGAAAGAAAGGGCCATTTGGATGTAGTTTTGTTGCAGGAAGAGGCAAGATGGATACACAGACTCAATACATTGAAACCTAAAGGCCTAAATGAAGGCTTTTCATTTTCGGCATTTATTTGATCTTGCTGATTCCCTATATAATAATTTTTGAAGAAACATGATATATGTGATTAAGTACGGTCAAGTGGATATAGCACAGTGAATATATGACTATGGAAGCATCAGAGTTCATATGTTTATTTTTTTTTTCCCCCCCTCCCTTCCATCTCCCCGCACCCCCTTCCCCCTCCCCTCTCCTCGCCCCTTTTGCCTCTACGTTTTTCCTCATTGTCCCTGGGTCCGGTAATGATGACAGTATTACATCACGTTAGGCCACGGTTTCTATTTAACAAATTAGGGATGCATGTATATTGCTTTTGCAGGGGACTATTCGTGTGTGTACTCATGTATGTGGAGATTTGTTGTTTCTGCTTGCAGCGCTGATCTAGTGCGAAGCGGATGCAGCTAGATGCAATGGCATTTGAGGATGCTGGAGTTCTTGCATGCTCCCATTGTGACGTGGTGGATTGAATGGCTAGCTGTGAGCCGTAGGAGAGTATCTTCAATGGGGAACTTGTGAGGTCAAACAGTGGATGGGAG
Organism: Phyllomedusa bahiana; assembly: GCA_025379985.1. NCBI lineage: Eukaryota > Metazoa > Chordata > Amphibia > Anura > Hylidae > Phyllomedusa > Phyllomedusa bahiana. The sequence continues at coordinate 32,903 of JAODAL010038186.1, forward strand.
GGGGAGGGAGGTATAACCATAGAGCCTACAGTATTATTAAAATGAATATGAATATTACATGTAAAAGAGAAGTGGTTTATGAATATAGTCTTGAGACAATACTATACAATGCAGTGGAACATGGATTTAATGGGGCCTGCAGCTCTATTGGAATGAATATGCATATTACATATATAGGAGAAGTGCTTTATGGGAAGATAATATGACAATGGTCCATTGTACAAGTGGAGTTTATATTCCCAATGAATATGCATATTAGATATTGAGAAGGGGCTTATGGGAATTGATAAAGATGGCAGTGTGCTGTGTAATGTGACACCTAGTCTGCTTAATTCATTCTTGGTGAGCCACGCAGTTGTCAATAATATGAGAGAAGTGAGACGGAAGCCCATCACAGTCAGAGCGAGGTGTTTGTTGGTGCAGTGCATTGGCACGGGCAGTACGTAAGATGGGCGCAAGCCCGTTATGGAGATGGCGAATTTGACTGAAGGTTGTTGGCTCATGAGAGCATGGTGCAGCTTTAGCAGGACATGTTATGAGTGTGCGAGCGAAGGGGAGTGGTTTTATGTGGATTCTCTGATGGCTTATTTGGTGAGCACCTGAACGGGGTGTTTACCTAACATGATATAAAAGGAAGTGAGCTCAGACCACATGTGATCGGACCTCTAAGCCTTGATAAAGCCAGGTTAGCTGGCGAAACATGTCGGCGAGGTCAATATGACGTTATAAATTGTGATCTCTCACCTCTGTCTACAAGTGTCCACCTGCTGCGAGATGGTGTCACAAGGGGGCCTTATTTGTTCTGTGTCTATGAGATTAGGGACGACTGCCCAAGTAGTTGGCTTGGGATCCCTTACTGAAGCTAGTACTTTGCTATAGATATAAGGCTCTCCTGTTAATAGTGGGTGCCCACCAGACTTGACAATAGAAAGGGAGTTATTCCCTCTCTCAGAAGCAAAAAGGGTTAAATGATGAGGTTAGAGATCAGGTTTTTAAATAGTGTGTATAGAGGTTAAGAGTTAGATATAATAAAAGTTATGTTTTAGTGTTTAACAGATAGAGAACTGATAGAGTTTAAGTTTGCCTATGGCAAAATAGTAAATATAGTGATCAAAAGTCACTCTTTGTTCTCTTGCGAGATTCCCAATTTTTTGGAGATTATGTTCCCAGATAGCAGACTCAACACGAAGGCCACTTTAGACCTCTCCGTGGGAAACTGATCTGCCATCAATTCTATGTGCATAGAGCACTGGGTAATAAAACCCCTACAAAGCTTGGAGTCCCCGTCAAATTTGGAGGGCAGAGGAAGCCGAAGCTTGGGTCCCACGGTGGCCAAAGGAACAGAGGGTGTAGATGGAGCCGCAGACGGAGGCGGAGACTGTTGCTGAGATGCAAGGAGCTGACGCATCATGGCGGAGAGCTGGCCCAATTGCTCTGCCTGTTGTGCAATCTGTTGTGATTGTTGGGCAACAATAGTCGTGTGATCCGCGATGCTTGACAGAGGCACCTTGGCGGGATCCATGGCTGGATCTTACTGTAACGACCGGGATAGTGGATCCTCTGGACCACCGCAAGCGATGGTGTAAGCCACGCCAGGGAGCGGAATCTAAGTAGGTCCCAGTTTTCACCAGAGCCCACCGCAAAGCGGGATGGACTTGCTGCGGCGGGAGTCTACCAGGTCGCTACCCCTGACATGACTTGCTTGTGGTGGCAGCTAAGGTGTAGTGTGGTACAGAATCGTCAGGCTTGAGCGTAGTCGGGGACAGGTGGCAAGGTCAGGGCAGGCGGCAAGATTCGTGTTCAATAAATGTAGCAAGAAGGTCCGGGCAGGCAGCACGGTTCAGAGTCGAGTCACGGAAGCAAGGGGCAGGCACACGGCAGAACCTAGTACACAGATAACACTTTCTCTAGGGCACGGAGGCACCAAAGATCCAGCAGCGAAGTGACGTGGACCCATACCTTATATAGGGTCAGCACCCAGCAATTATCCAATTACCGGCGCACTGTCCCTTTAAATCCACATGAACGAGCCTGCGCATCCCGGCTGGCCGGGGGAGAGCGCAGAAGGGGAGCGTGGTCAGGTAAGCGGATGGGGACACGGGTGCGCCCGCGACCAGCAGGGCGGGACGCGGAGCCACCCGTTACAAGGTCTTGTCTATGTTGGGTTTTTTTCAACTCTCAATTGGATCTAGTTGATCCTGATGTTGATTGTTTAAGCACAAGATAACTTATGGTTCTAAGCACTAGGCTGTGGCTCACTGAGCAGACGCCACCAACAGTGTCGGACTGGGGTGCCTATGGCCCCCAGGTGGAGAGGATTCTGGGGGCCCACCAGTGGAGCAGTTTCTGGGCCCACCGGTGAAGATTATTTTAGGGGCCCACCCTACCCTGTACATGCCTCCTCGAGTCTGCCGTGCATTTTGCCTTTCTTTCTCTACTTTTTTGCCTCTTCTGAGGATGTATATGTAATTAAAAAGCAACTCCAGGTCTACCATGCTCAGGAGTCCACCGGGGATTTCCCCTATTCCCCTGTGGGCCAGTCCGAGCCTGCCCACAAAACTCCCTTTGCAGAAGGGTATGTACCGTATTGTAAAACACCCACAAATATTGTGGTAATCATCATAGTCTCATCATTAATCAAGCTCCATGCCAGACAAAAAAAAATTAAGAATCATAGAATTAGTTCACTTCCATGCTGCTGTTTGCCTTCTTGGTCCTACCACTAGGACCTCATCACTGTACATCTGAGAGTAGGACAGTTCATGGAGAGAATAGTGTCAGAAAATGGAGCGATTAAATCAGGATGGTAATGAACAGTGTTATAAAAATGTTAATAAATATGGAGGATATTGTCCAGCAAAGGAGGAGGCATCAGGGCACAAAGACGCTTACAACACCTTGTACCATTATTATTATGAAACAAAGTAAGGATGGAAATAAATCAAGGCTTTTCTGAATCATTATGGGGTATGCATTATATTACCTTTCACATACTGTATATGTGATGCAGGTATTTCAATTATTACCCTGCATATTAGCATTGACATAGTCTGACCAGAAGCTGGTAAGACATGCACAAACACAACTGCATAATGCAGAGAATTAGCCCAAGGTATAGGATGGAAATAGCAACACTGACAATCCAAATATGTGTGTAGGGATTGTACTTTTTCATTGGAAAAGACATTTATATAGTACAGTATCAGCATGAATTCCCTTACAAGTGTGTAAGTAAAAACATACTGTACATATTGCAGCATTCGTTACCTTAATACAAGAATCACATTTAATTGTTAAATTAGCTCTTTACCTGATCAGCAATAATATGTTTTGTATTGATTTAAACCTGCTCGCTGCAATTTTCTTAATTCTCCAGCCTACCAAAGAACAGGAATGTTTTCAAGACAAAATGATACCTAACAATACGGTAAAAATCCAGTACTTTGTGATAAAGTATCTGTAATGATATCATAGAATTTGTACATTGGCATTTGGGTTCAGAGATGAACATCACTTATTTCAACCTCAGTATTAGGCTATGTCTCCACTGCACAGAAAAATAATCGTATTTTTGGAGGTTTTAGGATTCTAAAACCACCAAAAATCCAATCGTTCAGGCAGCCCATAGACTTTAATAGAAAAAAACAACCTGTAGTCTACACAGGTCATTTTTTCTCCGCTAGTCTTCTGGCGCCGGCGTATTATACAACATGTTGTATAATACGCCGGCAGTTTGAGTTTTTTTGTCATCTTCCCATACAATCAATTATATGGTGACGGCAAAAAAACGGGAACTGACCACGGTTTCTGCAAAACAATGACAAAAACTGCGGTCGTGCATCGGAATAAAAAGGTCAACTTTCGGTCATTTGTTGTCTGATGCTATGGGAATTTAGCTTAAGGCCTCGTTCACACGGCTTATTCTGCCGCAGATTGGCGCCGTACTGCGCGCCGGATTTGCGCGCAGTACGGCGCCAATCCGCGGCAGCAATTACGGAAATTTCCACTTCTCCATGGAAAAACAGTGGACTCCGTCGCTCCTCCCCCCGCTCGGCGAATCCGCCGCGGGGGGAGAAAGTGACATGCACATTATTTACGGCGCGGACGCGCCGTAGATAATGCATTGTCTATGGGGCCGGGAGCGGCGCCCCCGCCGCGCTCCGGCCCTGTCCCCGTCCCGCCCCTTATTCACGACGGATTTGTGAGCTCATACGGCTCACAAATCCGTCGGGAATAAGCCGTGTGAACACGGCCTTAGGGTTTTTTGCAACAAATTCACTTATATTAAAGCATTTCTATGTAAAACTTCACAAAAGCCATGTATCCATCTGCCTGCACACTAACTCATTACAGACCGGCCCATTTTTGGTTTCTCGTTTTCCTTTTTTTTTTCATCCTCGCCTTCCAAGAGCCAAAACTTTTTTACTTTTGAAAGTACATAGCTGTATGAAGGCTCGCTTTTTGCATGACTAGGTGTATTTTTTTTAATGCTGCTATTCAATTAAATATATATGGTATGGAGGGAGGCAAAAATAATTCTGTCAGAAAGCATTGGAAAAAAAAGTGCAATTGCATTTTTGAGGGAAGTTTTTACGGGGTACATCAAGCAAAATACTGACATGTTCTATTCATTCTGCAAGCTGGTATGATTCTGGTGATACCAAATATATATACAGGCAGTCCCCGGGTTATGAACGGGATAGGGACTGTGGGTTTGTTCTTAAAGGGGTTGTCTCACTACATTGATTCATCTCACCTCAGTCCTGTTTTCTTGGTTTCATTTAGAATTCAGGGGTGTGTTTACTGTCTTCTACTAGGCTGCAGTAGAAGCCAGGTCTGTAGCTATAGCAACCAGCACTGGCAGCCTATCAGGATAGATCAAACAGGTCTGTAGCTATAGCAACCAGAGGAGCTGATGCAGCCCATTCAAGTGGGGATTTCTCAGAATAGGTAGGACACTGATAATGGACATATATTGCAAAGTGACTTGTTTTTACAAGAACTTTAACATAATATACAATCCTTGTATAGAGACAACCCCTTTAAGTTGAATTTGTATGTAAATCAGAACAGGTATATTTATTAAATGTAACAGCGCAAAAGTTTTTTTTTTTTTTTTCACTTTGTAGGGAAGGGTTTTTACATCTATTTTGCTGTCTGCGCCCCTGTTAAGAAGATTTCACGTCATTTCCTGCTGAGGAATGCTGGATCTTGTAGTTCCACAGCCACTATCTGCTGTGGAACATGGAACTACAAGTGCCAGCATGCCCCATAAGTCTCCGTTTGTAACTAGGGGACAGATATAAGTCAGAACGATGTAAGTTGGGGACTGCCTGTATATATAGTTTTCATTATGTTTTACATCTTTTAAAAAATAAACAACTTTTTTAAAAAAACTTTTTCTCTGTATCGCCATTTTCTAAGATAAAATTTTTTTTAAAATTTTTTTTTTTCGCAGCACGGGGGGTGTTTTTTTTTTCAGATCTAGCTTTTATTCATACAAATATGGAATATATGACATTTCGATTTTTTGATTCCATCTTTTCTGGGATCGAACATTTACGTATGCGGTTATACAAATTATGTTAATTTTTCATGGATTTTTTTATATGATGGGAAAAGGTTTTTTTGAAATTGTTTAGTATTTTTAATTTTTTAAAATATTTTTTAAAACTTAAAAAAAAAAAATCTGGTAATATTTATTTTCCTGGGGGGGCTTAACATACAATGCTTGACTGAATAAAATATACTGCATATTGATTTATGCATATCAGGCATTTCTTGACTCCATTACACCCCCCCCAAAACAGCATTCTGAGATGGCACTAGACACAACAGACTGCAGCCCCATTTTTCAGCGCGGCACGCTCGCCCCTGCCTGCCCCGTAGCGACTTACCCACCGCACTCCTGCGCTGTCCCCTGTCCCCTCGGTTTCCGCGGCCCCCCCCTCCCAGGGGGCGACGCCCAATGTTAAATTTTAAAAGGGGCCCGAGCCCCTTTTTTGCCGCCCTACTGATCTTCCGACGGGCTTTATGCCATTGCCCATAGGAAACCTTTCCCCGAGTCTTTGCCCATTTTCCGTGTACCATACCGTTAGCCTCCGTCCCTCAACCATGAACCTTTGCCGCCTGTCCTGACCTTACCGCCTGTCCCCAACTACGAGTCTGCCTTACGATTCTGTACCACGCTATACCTTGGCTGCCACTGCAAGCAAGCACGTCAGGGGTAGCGACCTGGAGACTCTCGCCGCAGCAAATCCCCCACTTTTGGGGGGCGGGCTCTGGGGAAAAACCGGGGGCCTACTAACCCCCTCCCTGGCATGGGTTACACCATTTGCTTGCGGGGGTCCCGTGATCCACTACGGGGAAACCCGGGTTGTACAGTAAGATACGGCCATGGTCCCACCAAGCGCCGTTTTTCCCAGTGGGGGCGGATCTCACACCGCGTTTTTGCCCCAGCAGTCTCAGCAACGGGGCCCCGCAGGCGCAACACTGGACAACGACCCATATTGGGACACTCTCGGGGCCCAGCACAACCTCCATCTCCGGGGACAAACCCCCTGACTCCTTGGGGCCCAAGCTTGTTTGTCCCGGGCCGCCTTTTC